>JZKD02S2144791.1:983064-1015006 GCA_000966675.3 Picea glauca
CCTATTATATGATATACTTGTTATAGTTTATTATACTATAATACAAATATGAATGTGGGATGAATGTTGGGGACATATTAGAGGATATTAATAGTATGAATTAAATTTGAAAAAGGTCCACACATACTAAGAATTAACTATTATATAAAAACTATATAATACTAAATTAGTAATATAACAACTTTATAACTACTAATTAAATATTATATAATATTACAAATTAACAACAACAACAACAACAACAATAATAATAATAATAATCTATTTTTAAGGTCACGCCAAGCCAACACACCAAATTGGTGTATGAGACCCCCTTGTTTGTGGGACAAGGGACCCTCCTCTGCCCAACGATTTGACTGGTAAAGTCTACGAAGGTATACATACCCTACCCCCCTCTGGATTTGAACCTGTGACCTCTTAAGAGGAAANACATGTTCTTAACCATTAGGCCCACTCAGGCTGTATATTAATGGAAGTATACATTATTATTAATAGAAAATAATAATGGAAATATAATAAATAAATGATAATAGACATCATACAATAAATAACAAAAGTATTAATTATATAAAATATTCAATATTGAGTATTTAAGAGATATTGGACATATTATGAGATGATCTCACCAAGATATTAATTAAGATGAGGTAAGGGAAAACCATTAAGGGTGTAAGGGACAATCATCATCAGATCCAACAAAGGGTGTCTTGGAAAATAAAAAAATTACCATGAAGGGTTTGAGGGACAAACCTCATCACATCCAACAAAGGGTGTCTTAGGAGGATGTTTTATTCCAAGTCTCCCAAAAGTATTGAAAAAGGTATGTCCAATTTCTTTGGGTCAAGAGAAACATGGATGATAACAATGCTTTGTTGAAATCTTGAAGGCTATATGAGGTAGGGTAAAAGTGATTAACATTGATGGCATGAAAGAGATAACATGATACTAAGGGTAGATATGAGATCTTTAATGACCCATTTGATAGTGAAGTTGATATGATAGATCTCGATGAAGAATTGATTGACCATGTTGGACATCTTATCCTCTATATATGGAATTTATGAAAGTTTGAAGGAGTGGGAAGGGGCCCAATATTGTGCTAGATTTGGAGATAACTTAGAAAGGGGCTCAATCACACGGGTTCTTTGGTCAAGATATGACTAGAGAATGTCCATGTAGGACATCTAGGATCTAACATGAAAGGAAAATATCTTACATGAGTAGTAGGAGAAGGAGAGATACTAGACGACTCAAGATGATATTTCTGTTAGACTCAAGAGATCTCTTTGACCCAATGAAAATATAGGGGACCATCAACATTAATGAGGCTAAGGGTTGGTTATTAGGTAGATTTATCCAAGGAAAGACATACCTAATGCATATGGATAATGGATATAAGTCAATGACATCGGGTAGAGAATTAGATGAAGAACCATTTTAGAGTGAGAAACAAACATAACTTGGATCCTATATTCTCTAGTACCTAGAACATATTTGAAGCTTTGGAAGTATATTGGCTAGAAGAAGGATCATCATGAGACTTACCCTTCTTATTAGGGGATTTAGGAGGGGCCTCTTTTTCTTATTATTTAGAAGAGTCAGAGTTGGGTCCGAGAGAGGCCTTCTTCTTCTTCTTCTTTCAATACTACAAAAGGTCATGATTAGTCATTGGCTCTTGAAGATCCCATGTTTGGAATTTTATTCTATGGTGATAGTTTTAGATTTTTGAGGTTTATCAGTTAAATTGGAATTTTTTGTGTTTAAATATTGAATTATTCAACAATTTTCTGTGTTATGACAATTACACTTGTGGTAATTATACCACATATTAAATTTTGAGGTTGGGGCATCAAGTTTCTCCTTTTATTTAGTGTAAAATATGGTCTTAGTTTTATCTTTAGTTGGGGGCATTTATGTCACACTATCACCTGTTATGTTCCTATTTTAAACTTGGGGCTTGGGTGTCTTAGTTTTTTTTTCTCCCATAGAGGATTTAATATAGGATTTTTGTCTTCAAAGGAGGTAGTTGATGGTTCCTTCGGTTGGGGGGGGGGGGATCTTCAATATGAACTTTGAATATTTTATCTCAGTTCAGAGCACTAGTAAAGAAGTGATAAATAATGTCTTTTGGCAAGTTCATCATAGAATCATGTAGATCCTTACACCATTAATGAATGAAAGTTGAGGGAGGCTCCTTGTCTTCTTGTTTAAGGTCAACAAGTGTAGGGTTACTAGATTCATCAGATAATATAGGGACACTAAAGTGTTGGATGAATTGGTTTGATAATAGGTAAAGGTTGTAAACCAACCTTTTAGGTAGATGATGTGACCAATGGAGGTCATCACTTGCTAGGGATCAAGGAAAAATATTTATAGTGACATTTTTTTCATGACGAAAATAGTCATAGGTGATAGTCATGAAGCCTTTGAAGTGACACTCACAATATTCCTCGAGAGTGCCATTGAAATTAGGTAATATAGATAGGTTTGGACGAAAGAATTTCACTACAACATGAGATCCAACAAAACACTGTCTAAATATTTGAGCGTAGGAGCACATAAATGAAGCAAGAACACATATAGCCTTTATTTTTCCATTTAGGCTTGGGTTTTGGTTTCTGTAGGTGCCATAAGGGAGTAAGTTTTTGTTAGGATTTTGTGTCTATCCAACACTTCCCATACTTGGATGAGTTCTATATTATGGCTATAGGAAGATAGGTTGTTGAACATGTTCATTTTTGGATTCTAGTTTCCTTGAATGCCATAATTTGATGTGAGGTCATTGTCAACATGCATTCTTCTTTGGGATGTTGGGAGAATGTTGGGATGCGTGTAATGTCCCTTTCCAAATGAGTCTTCTAGAATATTGATGAGATATCCTAAGTAATTCCTGTAGGATATAGTCAGTGGAAAAAAGGGAATTAATTATTTATTTAATGTCATTGGAACGAGAATTAATTAATTTTTAAAAGGTGACATTGAGTAAGTGGAAAAGGCACCTAAGTGACTATTGAGAATATAAAAGTCACTTAAACTTATTAAAAGGTGAAAGGGGTTACAAAATAGTCAACTAAAGAATAAAAAGGGAAAAAGGGGGTCACCCTCTCTCATTCTTGTCTTGTCATTTTCTAATTTTCACTTGAGAGAGCTCTTTGTGGCTTTTGGAACCCTTGGGACAAAAACCCTAGGAGAAGTTTCTAAGATTGGTTTTGGTGGTGTGACAAATACACCCTAGCTAATACTTTGGGAGAAGTAATCATTCAAATTTCTTCCATGTGCTTCATTGATAACTGAGATATCTTCAATAACTGTGTCTTTCATTTAGATTGTGGCTGAGTTTAGAGGTGGAGGCTGAGTTTTGGTGTACAAAGATCGACCAGTTGGAAGAAGTCCGAGCTTCCTTAAATAAATAGTGGTTTATTCAGTATACCCATTTTCTGAGAGTTGGGGTGCATTCTATGTGGTCAAAAGGGCGAGTATTATTGTGAGAGCTGAGTCTCTACTTCATGGGAAATATTATCTTCTTTGTGGATCAATTTATCTCTTGTTCTCTAGCTGGTGGCAATGCTGGAAATTGTATATCAGTGGTGGTAGAGCATTCTCATAGTCTGGGTGCATTTTAGTGAGTAAGGGGCCAAGTTCTTGTTTTTTTCCAAGTTAAGTTAGACAACATAATTGAAAATTCATGTATACAGACTGCACATCTTTGGGAGAGCACCCATATATTCTTGTTGGGGCTGATATTTCTATCCAAAATGAATTCTAGTAACAAGGACACCTTTCCTTTGTGGGGTGACTATATATACTGCAACAAAGATTCATTTGGGTTGACTTTACAACAACATTATCTCTACAACAAATAAGAGTTCATTGACCCGTGCTTCAACAATAAATCACATATATTTTAGATTTGTGTTTCAAAAGGGAGCTACTCCACCAATATTGTCACAGATGGACTGTATCTCTTATTACATGTGAAGAACAACCTAAAGAAAAGACATCCTAGGTTCTTTACTACTACTATATGTTATTTTTTCATATTTTACTATGCATTACAACCATCTAGAATAAACAAAGATAACAAGAATTTGAACTTTGTGTGATATTTCACGGAGACATTATAGAGAGTCCATAATTCTTGTATATTGTGTGCAAACATTCCATTTAAACTATTTATTTTAGTTCCTAAAACACAAAACTAAGAAAAAATACACACACAATTTAGCAATGGATACTACAATACACCAAAAATAGAAGGGACAATAGGTGGTATTTTAGTATGAATGAAGATATGAAAACAACAATCCAATGGCTTCTATGGAAATTTCAATACATTAATGGAAAACACACAATACAAGCCAAAAAAATTGGAATCATTCCATGGCCTCCTCAACATATGAGATCAAACCCTCCAAGTGCCACAACCTCTCCAAGAAAATCACTACAGCCCAAAACTAAAAACAAACCCAAGATGAATCTCCAATGAATATCCTAGATGGATCCTCCTCCTTGTCTAACTAGGGTGGATATTGTGCCACACAAACAAGACCAATAATGGAAGGGTTTTGATAAAACCTAACGAAGCAATGGCTCCAAGATAACCACATAGGAGATCAATCAAATCATGATTCCAAAGTGAGGCTCTACCCCTCCTTTTATCCCTTTTCTATGCCTTCTATAACTTTCCCTGTTTTGACCAAATCAAATGTAACTTCCAAAATTTCCCCTTTTTAACGAAATCAAATATAACCCTTATTTTCCCTCCAATTTTCACTTTAAGATTAAAAGTAACTTGAATAATGGTTAAGTAACTTATTAATCTAAATTTACTTTACTTCCCTAATGTCACTTTAAAACCATAAAATCTCCTAACTAAGTGACACTAAATGACCCCATTTTCTACTCCTTTTTCTCCATCGAAAAGCCACGAAAGTCCCTTCTACTACAAAATAGGGGAACCCAAAAATGGGGACACGACAAATCCTCCCTTCCCAAAGATTTCTTGTCATCAAGCAATGCCATTATGACCTGATGCTCCATTGATCGATCTAGACTGAAACTGAAAATGATACCAGGATCCCAAACCACCTTGTAATATGTGAAGCATCCTCTGCTCAAGGTGTGGTCCAGTAATGTAATGACATAAGAGGCCTCTTGAAAATTTCCCACAAGTAAGGCCATTCAATTCTGTAAAAACTATATCCACCCATCAAGGAACTTATCTACTAGGGTACCAATCTCAGGAAGGAAAAAACTTGCTCTCGCCTCCATGTCAACTGCCGGAATGTCTCCTACTAAAATCCGAGGGTCCCAAGCTGTCCTCCGAAAACAATCACCATGCTGATGTTGCACCACTATGATCATAAATATATGATCTTCCTATCTAAATTCCATTCTCCACACCTGCATCCACAAGCTGTGAAGCCTCAAAGACTTATCCCTACTATCAAGGATCATATCCAGCCAATGCAACCTAGTGAATTCAACTAAACCAACTCTAAAATCATACATCACAAAGAAGTCTACATGGTCACAATATGATCGAGCATCAAAGACACTTAACCTCCAAGTGTCAAAGGGAAAATCCATAATACTCCAGCATGCCTAGTGTACTACAATCGTCAAATAATAGCCCAGAAAATCTCCTAATACATTGTCCACAAAGTCTCCCCATGCAAACACAAGAATCCCGTAGGTGGTAAATTCACTAGGATCCCAAACTAGAATGTATTATGTGGAGCATCCTCTACTCATAATGCTGGTCTGTAAGGTGATAATACAAGAATCCATCTTCCTGTCCCCAATAATCCAGGCTATCATAAGCTACACAAACTCGATTAAATCCTCAAAATACCACTCCTCCAAGAAACCACCCCTAACCCTCCCAAAGGTAAACTTAGAAAAGTAAAAAAACGACTCTCACATCTGAACTGTCAAGTAATGTAATCCTAGGGTCCCAAAATAATCTTAGAAAGGTACCACCATGCTAAAGATGCACCACATGATCATCATCTTCGGGAAAATGCACCCAGTCTATGTACTCCTCTCATGGAACCCTAAGTTGAACTCCCTGAAGGGACTAAAACCACTATCTTAGATCCTCCCCTGTGAAGGTGTCTCAAAAAAATATAAGCTTGCAAATACATGATCGACCTCGAGTCCATCTTTCCATATAGAGTAAGTCTCAACCTTCCCTCTACTTCCGTCCCAAAAATAAAGCAGACCAATCACTATCATGGCTCTTTCGATCATCATTATATGAACCAATCCATCAGTTACATGAATTCCTAGATAGCACCACCAAATTGGTAGTCCACACTCCCAATACCCACTAGCTGCTGCTGTGCCACACTAGTAACCATCAGAGTCAAAATGAGCCAAGTCCCTAGTATTCCATCATCTAGTGGAAACCCAATACTAGGAATCCACTCTGTGCTTGTTAGTTTGTTCGACTCCTACCAAACAACACCGAGTAATCTTCTATCTCGATCATCGTCAATGTACTCAAGTAATTAGTGGAGTCTAAACAACTTTGTAAAGAACCACTCTACTAACTATGGTGCCCCATAATCTGATGAAGTCCCTAAAATGTAGTCCCTACCATGGACCTTTGGTACACCTATACTGCCATCTGTCGACACTCTTTCAAACCTCTGTCGTGAAATGAGTGTATACTGCCACAATATTTTTGGATAGGTATTCCTTGACTCATTATGCTGACAAGTCATGCAATCCCTCATATGCCTCCACACATCGCCCTCGAGGCCCTTCCATGAGAACCTCTCTCTGATTTTTTAATAAGTCTGGAAGTACCCATGATGTCCTGTCAAAGGTGAATCATGCATAAATATCATGATCTCCTCCCCAAGTGAGGACTCAAGGACTACGTATATGCTACCTCGGTAGTAGATGATATCATCCACCACTCTATACATATCATCCTGAATGTGACCCTCCATCAACTCACAAGCAAAGCAATCTTTGGAATATTCCACCAGAAGGTGGTACTTCCAATCAACTGAAATCCCCGTGAGCCACTCTAATGTATCGTGGATCTCATCCTACACACTGCTCACATGGCTATCATATAAGACATATGTCATGACAAACTCCCTATCCTTGTCCCAAGGATAATCTGATCGAAGATCAAGATATGGAGAGTACTCTGTCCCATTCCTGAACATGTTCCCCCTCATGCCCCATGCCTCATCTGACTGTCTCAATTGATACACAACAGTAAACTGCTGCATACCACTATGCACCACTTTATCATCATGTGCCACCATGTGTCCCATATGGGCCACTAGATCGATCCCTCCACTAATATCAAGTGAACCTGTATCTCAGAGTGATGTATCCACATATGTACTATACTCAATCCCCTAATCAAATGGTGCATATACTTCCTTGTTGGATGGTCCACAAGGAATTTTCTCAACTAGCTCCTATGTAGCTAATCTTTGAGCCAAAATAAATTTCTCATGATCCCTGCAATGCGAAACAGGTGCATAGTCAAAACCCTAATCATACTTAAGTGTATTCACACCCAAATAGTCATAAGTATCATAATATGTTGATGCTGATTGGGAAGTTGTATCACATGGGCTATTATCCTGTCCATCACAAATGCTAATGTCATTTCCCTCATAAGCTAGCTCTAATGGTGTATCAAATACTGATACCCTATCATCCTCATTGCACACATCCATATCATAAATAGGTGCATTCTCATAAAAAAGGTCCATCTATCCTTCACGCTCCTTCAAATTTTACCCTTTACTTTTAAAGGACTCCTCATCTGCTGCTAGTTGGGGCTCATACCACTTAGGGTGTTTGCTGGTGAAAAATTATTTGAATGTCATGACTATGTAAAATGCCTTACCAAGTGCCATATACTACCTCAAACATTGTGTAAACTTCTCATCTTGTGCCCACTCATTTTCCAAATCTCAATCCCACTGATTTTCCATCTGAAATTTATTCTCACTGAATACCCTCACTGTAAATCATGCGACTTTTTTTCTTCAGAAAAAGCCTGAAAAATTGTTGAAATTAAAATGTTGATAACTTTACTTCCCAGACTCTGTTAGGGACGATTTTGTTTTTGAAATCGGGTATTTTTTCGAGAGTAATTCAAATATTCAATTTTTTTTGTTAAATTCTGCTTAAAAAGTTTCATAATTTAACCTAAAATGCATCGCCCCTTTTTTCCTTTAAATCAAATATGCAAAATTTTGTTTTCCCTTCTTTGGAAAAGGAAAGTTCTCTGATGCAATCATAGGTTGGAAATATCACAATCTCTGATACCACTGTATTATCTCCAATATAATGGGGTGGAATATTATGTTCTTCTGTGCAATAAATGTTCTTGATTCTCTAATCTGGTTGAAATTTTTTCACAAATAGTTTGGATGTATTCTATTAATAGAATTTTTTTCAAACATATTGCATGTAATACAAATACACCAGAAATATAAGGGACAATAGGTGGTGTTTTATTATAAATGAATATCTGAATACAACAATCCAATGGCTGCTATGGTAGCTACAATACATTAATGGAAAACACACAATACAAGTCAAAAAACTTGGAATCATGCCACAGCGTCCTCAAAAAATGAGATCAAACCCTCCAAGTGCCACAAACTCTCCATTAAAATCACGACAACCCAAAACTAGAAAAAAACCCAAGATGAAGCTCCAATGAATATCTTGGATGGATCCTCCTCCTTTTCTAGCTAGGGTGGATATTGCACCACCGAAACAACACCAATAATGAAAGGGTTTTGCTAAAACCTAACGAAACAATGGCTCCAAGAGCACCATAAAAGAGATTAATCAAATCATAATTCCAAAGTGAGGCTCTACCCCTCCTTTTATCCTTTTTCCATGCCTTCTAGAACTTCCCCCATTTTGACCAAATCAAATGTAACTTCTAGAATTTCCCCTTT
Organism: Picea glauca; assembly: GCA_000966675.3. Lineage (NCBI taxonomy): Eukaryota > Viridiplantae > Streptophyta > Pinopsida > Pinales > Pinaceae > Picea > Picea glauca. Next base: position 992,016 of record JZKD02S2144791.1, read on the forward strand.
TTGATGAAATAAAATACAACCCTTATTTTCCCTCCAATTTTCACTTTAAGATTAAAAGTCACTTTAATAATGGTTAAGTAAATTATTAATCTAAAGTTACTTTAACTCCCTAATGCTACTTTAAAAACATAACATCTCCTAACTAAGTGACATTAAATGACCCCCTTTTTTACTCCTTTTTCTCCATTGACAAGCCACAAAAGTGCCTTCTACTACAAAACATGGGAACACAAAAATGGGGACATGAAAATGTATGCTTAGCCAAGAGGTTGTTTTGTGGGTTGTGCAGTGATTGACATGAATGCTTGGTTTATATTTGGGTGATTAATGTTTTGGGGTAGGACATGGATATTTCCTTGGCTACGGTTTGAAGAATTTTGATTTTGAGGGGATTTGTTTTGATATTGTATGTGAAGATGGCTTGTTTAGATATTAGGGATTTGATATAAAGATGGAGGAAACTTAAAATAATTACCAAGCTTATGGATCCTAAATACAATGAGATATAAGAGTTAAGTTGTGGGAAGGAAAGGATAAACAAGAAAAATTGTTCACTCAAGTGAGGGAACAAAGCCAATGGATATTCCCTAAGACAAGATAACACAAGCCTAGGTATGAGAGAGGAAAAAGGCAATGGAGACACCCTATGACAAGATTCCATTTGAGGAAGAAACCAAAATAGAAACAAGCGATACATGTAGAGGGACTAGATATGTTAGGTCCAAGTATCCCAAGAGTGTGGAGAAGGAGATAGATCAAGATTTAGTGTTAATTAAGAAGTGTTACTAGAAGATAAATTGAAGAGTTGAAGAGGAAGTGAAGGGTCATTACAAAGAGGAGGAGAGAAATATAAAAAGGTTAAGAAACAACCTCATGGCATAAGTGAATGTTGGATTAGCCACTAGGAAAACTATTGTGTATTTTGGAAGTCTACCATAGGTGTTGACAACATGTTAAGTTTTGAGTTATTATTAGGTTTCTTTTCAATTTAATAGATAAAAATAGCATAGGTAGGATCACTGAGAGAAACATAATCACAATATACACATCATTTATCCCGGGAAACCCTCATGGGGGATAAAACCCAACAAAAACTTCCTTAATATAGATATCCAATACAATGCCAAGACAATAAACCAAAACACTAGAGAATATCCAACACTGAGAAATGTGCCTCTCTCTTCCTTCTTCTCCCAACTGCAGCTACCAAACTTGTGCACTTGATGAGGGAATGAGTGAGTGAGATAATGAGGTGCTGGATTCCTTTATTTATACAAGTTGACATGGGATGGAAATGTGTCCCTTCACTGGGCATGGATGACTTGTCTTCTTAGTGGCTAAAACCACTTTAATTAGGCCCGGGGGCTGACTTCTTAATTAACATAATATAATTAGGGTTTGACCAATCCAAAAAAGGGGATTTGGTCAATTACAATGCCTGACATGAACAATCAACAAAAGGGGATTGATCTATTTAATAATGACTCAATAATAAATAGAATACTCTTTGCAGTTACACTATTTCAACACTCCCCCTTAAGAAGAAGGGTATTCTAAAGACACAACTCAATACAACATCATCAGGAGAGAGAGAGGGCAACAACATCGACAACATTTGGAACACTGACTAACACATCTATAAAACATCGAAAGTTTTTCTCATCATCATCGTTCACAACATGGAGCCGGAGTAGCATCATCATCCTCATTAGCATGAGGCTAGAGTAACATCATCATCATATTTAGCATGAGGATAAAGTAACATCATTATCATCATCTTCAACAAGAAGATGAAGTGGCATCATCATCATCTGCATCAACAACAATTAGTATAACACTAATACATCATCATCATCAATAAAAACACAAGGATGATACAACATCATCAGCAACAACATCATCAACATCACATCATGAAGGCTGGAGCAACAACATCATCATAACATGAAGCTGGAAATATTCAACACGAGGTTGGAACCACATCAACATCAACACTAAGCTGAAAATATTCAGCACGAGGCTGGAACCACATCAACATCAACACAAAGCTGGAAATATTCAACTCAAGGATGACATCTCAACAACATCAACACGAAGCTAGAAATCTTCAGCACAAGGATGACATCTCAACAACATCAACAAAAACCTAGAAATATTTAGCACTAGGATGGCATCACAACAATGTCAGCCCGAGGCTAGAAATATTTAGCACTATGCTGGAATCGCAACAACATCAGTACGAGGTTGGAAATCTTCATCACTAGGCTGGCATCACAACAACATCAACACAACACTGGAAATCTTCAGCACTAGGATGGCATCACAACAACATCAACATGAATTTGGAAATCTTCAACACTAGGTTGACATCAACACTACTCCCCCTTTCGAGGAAGGTCCTTTCGGACTACACCAAGCTTGTCTCAAAAGTGCTCAAACTTTACACGAGACCGAGGCTTGGTCAACATATCAACAACCTATTCATTCGTGCCAACATAATGGAGCTTTATGGCTCCTCTCTGCACCATATCACGAATGTAATGATATCAGATTTCTATGTGTTTTGACTTGTCATGGAACACATGGTTCTCTGTCATTTTTATGCAACTCTGGTTATCACATAGAATCATGGTTGCTTCCATCTCCAGATCAAATAGGCCTGTCAACAACTTCCGAAGCCATATGGATTCACAGCTGGAGGAACATGCAACAATGTATTCTGCTTCTGCCGTGCTGAGAGCAATACTTGTTTTCTTTCTACTATGCCCCGAGAGAATGGATGACCCTAGACAAATAAAAACACCCTGAAGTGCTCTTTCTGTCAGAGACACTTCCAATCCAATAGGAATCAGTATATCCATAAAATATGAAGTCATGATCTCTAGTATAACATAGAAAAAAAGGCAACGTACCATTAAGGTATCTCATCACATGTTTTGCATCATCAAGGTGAACATGTCTGGGTTCTACCATATACTAACACAAGGAAAAACATATATTTGACCTGGTTTTCTTCAGATACATAATCGAACCAATAATCTTTCTGTACAGAGTAGCATCAACCAATTCTAACAAAGTATCTACTAGGAACATCAACTTCGTTTCCATGGGTGTGTACATGGATTCACATTCCAACATGTCAAACTTCTTCATTATTTCAACTGCATACTTCCCTTGGTTAAGGAAGATATTCTTTGGGCTCTTCCAAACTTCGAGACCTAAGTAATAATGCATTAGGTATTTCGTCAAACTCTGTAGCAATATTCTTCTGCAATCTGTGATGATATTTCCTTCATCTTGTCAAGAATACATCATCTACATATAGTAGAAACATCACTAGCTCATCATTCATAAACTTGAGGTAAAGGTTAGAATCAACTTTACTCTTGGTAAAGCCCAAGCTCCTTAGGAAACTACCAATTTTTCCATATCAATCTCTAGGAGCATGATTCAATTTGTACATATACTTCTTCAACCTGCAAACCTGAGCCTTTCTATCTTCAACTTCAAACCAATTTTTCTCATTACATTTTACCAATCTGGTACACTTTCTCTGCTGCAACTCAATCTGCAAAATCATGTGCTATTTATATGTTCTCTCTACAAAGACCTATCTGTCTCACTACCTGAGAGTATTTCCTCTCCTCTTTCTGCATCTGTTCCTTCTGGAACTGGGAATCTACACCTACAACTGCTCTGAAGCTGAGAATGGTTGCTCCATTCTCACTATGACAATCAAAATCAGAGAGTAACTCCTCTACTCCATCATGGAAAGAACTTCATCTGAAACTAAGAGTGGCTCAACAACTGATACTAAATGTAGCTCTTCTTCTTTAATGGAGGTAACTCTATGTTTTATTGTAGTTATGTCTCCATGACCCAACTAATGTATTGCACCAACCACCACTCAATTTTAAATATGGGGATTTCTCCCCCTACATCTCATAATATATATGAATCATGGTTGTTCTGGTATTCATGAACACTGGAACTATTTCTTCAATTACTAGAGTAAGTGTCTCGTCATAGTACTCCATCTTGCTGGGAGAATCCTTTGGAAACTCCTCAGGATTTGTACATATGCAACATGCTTGATCTTTTAGATCAATCTTGGAAGTTAATACTGACTTCTCTTCTAGTCTCATGGAAAAATCCATATTCTAGTCTTTCTGGCTGGCTTCCTTCTCTGTCACTGAAAGAAAGGAATCTTCCCAGAAGATTTCATATCTCCTAGAAGTTTCTGAAGCTATGATCTACTCTTCTCATGGCATCTGTCTCCCAGTCCTGGAAGTTGTTTCTTCATCTGATCCTTTCTGAAATCAGGCTTACTCTTGATTTATTCTGAGTCTACAAGGAATTCATCATCTCTTATGGGGTATACTTGGTGTTGAATACCAAGTCTAAATATGAAAAGTTGAGTCATACTTAAAGTGAATTCCGCTTCGTGTCAAGGTGGATTGATTATCCTTTGAACAATTCTACTGTGAGTTATTGTTCTAATGTTCAGTCATCTTTGGAGCCTTCTACTCCTTACAATCAATATCCATATGAGATACTCCAGATCTCAAAAATAACTTCTTCTTCATATTCTTTGGTACATGGATGTATATGGTCATGTACATAGTCTTTTTCACGTGTCATCTAATCTGTTTCCTTCTGCAACCTTCACTATAGATTCATCAGGGTTATCACCTATGCCCCGAAACAAGGTCAACAAAACAACAAGCAAGAATAATACTCTTTTGATAATAGTAATAAAACAATAGCATGAATAATCGTCACAATATCTCCTTTAGATCTATCACTTGTGGCATGCCTGAAAAAGTAAGGAATGCAATACGAAATAAGATCAACACTCTTCTAGTGTTGTGATCAAACATTCATCCATGGTAACCTAGAACTAACACAAGAAGTTTCTCCTAGAGGAGATGTTAGTTGTATCTGGTAAATGATTACATTAAGCATTTATCTCAATATGCTCACATGATACCAAGTATAATACTTTTCAAAGACTTCTACCTCAACTATAGTGTTTACTTGTAAAGGGGTATTTATCAACTTGTCATATGCAACTTTGAATCTTATCAACTTAATTAATCAAACTTGGAACCTGGAGCCTTTTCCTCAAGAATGAGTGTGTTTCTTTTCTTCCAAGTCTCCTTCACTGAAGATGAAAAGTGATTTCTTCAACCTGTCTTCTATACTAAGACAATATGCTATCTTGACAGAAAGATGGGTTAGAGAATAAACTCTATGATCTCAACTTTAATCAATCTAATACCTTGACTTTAATAGCTTCAACATGCAACCTAGATCAAAATAACATCATAACAAATGGATGCATATCAGAATACTCAAACCTGGGTTTCATTATTACTCTGAATGTGTTGGATCTGAGATCCTTCTGGATCTATGGAAAAATATACCTTCTCCTACAAATACCCTTTAAGGATTAACAATTTAAACATATGTGAGTACATACCTCTGATAGTATTGGAACCATCTGGTAGCAACGATAATAATTACCAACCCTTTAAAAACTTCAAGGGTGACTGCAATTGGTATTGAAACTGATACTTCAACTAATACTGCAACTGTAATTGATACTACAACTGATTCTGAAACTGCATTTGCAACTGCAACTTAGGGTTTTATGAGGAAACCTTAATTTTTCAAACTTCAAATTTTTAAATTCTCATCCAAGGACTAGATACACTGGGCTGAGGCGAGTTTGCTGGAGTTGTTAGATTTCAAAATTTTCAATTTTTTCCCCTTGAAACTTGACCTGTGGAAATCTGGTACTGGTACTGGTTTCTTGGTTTTCTGGTACCAGTGAAAACTAAGGTTTCACTTTTTAGGAGTTTTGTCCACTGAAAAGGTGCACTCAAGGTGCCAAAAGAATCACTAGGGTAGGGCACACTTTTCTAGATGTTTTTTTTAGGAAAAAACTCCTCTCCAATAAAAATCCCTAATTTTCTTATACAACAATAATGATGTTTTTCTTTATCCAGTGAAAGATTCTCTCTTCAATTTAGCTCTGATACCATGTTAGGTTTCTTTTCAATTTACTAGATAAAACTAGCATAGGTATGATCACTGAGAGAAACACAATCACAAGATACACGACATTTATCCTGGGAAACCCTCATGGGGGAGAAAACCTAACAAAAAATTCCTTAATATAGATAGCCAATACAATGCCAAGACAATAAACCAAAACACTAGAGAATATCCAACACTGAGCAATGCACCTCTCTCTTCCTTCTTCTCCCAACTGCAACTACCAAAATTGCGCACTTGATGAGCGAATGAGTGAGTGAGATAATGAGGTGTTGGCTTCCTTTATTTATACAAGTTGGCAGGTGCTGGAAAGGTGTCTCTTCATTGGGCAGGGTTGACTTGTCTTCTTAGTGGATAAAACCAGTTTAATTAGGCCTGGGGGGCGACTTCTTAATTAGCATAATATAATTAGGGTTTGACCAATCCAAAAAAGGGGATTTGGTCGATTACAATGCCTGACATGATCAATCCACAAAAGGGGATTTATCTATTTAATAATGGCTCAATAATAAATATAATACTCTTTGCAGTTACAATATTCAACACTACAAACCACTTGTTTGATCCCGTATATTGCAAGTATTCCTTTGAAGAACACACTCTATTTTTTGGTTTGTGACTTATAGATGTGGTATGTCTTAAGAAGTCATAGTTAATTTGGCGTCAAGAAATCAAGAAAGGGAAACGAAGGTTTGACTGAATGGAAACTCTTTTAAGTGTGACCAAATGGATTTGGTTTGTTGAGGACCGAAAATTAAGCACTCTAACTAACTATTGGATAAATCAAGGGCTTCAATCCCAAGACAAAACCCAATGAATAAGATGGTTTCCCAAAGGGCTTGACAAATTCAAACTAGAAACCAAAGGTTATAGATAATATATGAGGCAATAAGGGACCCTACCTAACCATTAGACATCCAAAGGAGATAGTGCATCTAGGCTAAGGAAGGTGAGTCAAGGGAGAGAAATCCATCACATAAAATACTTTGTTATGAAGGATGAGAGGTATGCTTGTCATTAGTGGGTGTGGCATGCATGTAAATAGCACATAAGTAGGTAACACCTCTATACCTCCAAGTGGGTAGATGTATGTGAGTACTAAAGTACAAAATACATATACAATACATTATGAAGCACACACTTCTATACAATTTGAACATTATTTTCATTCATTGAGGAGATCATTGATTACAAATGTTTTGTGGGGTACACCATTCCAAAATCTTAGGATACTTTTGAGTGGAGAAGACAATTGCAAATTTGTAAACTTATTTGTTTTTTCCAAATGGGATAAATGGTGGATTTTTTTTTAATCATTTGTTCCCTCTATAGCATATATAAGACAATGGATTAGACATTGGGAAAACACATTTCTCTTCTAGTCTTGAAAATACTGTGGGATTCAGTTTAAATGAACTTCCTCTAAGGTTTACTAATGAAAAATGGGGGACATGAATATCTAATGGTAGTTATGGATCACTTCAACAAAATGATCATGATATTACCTTGTAGGAAGAAAATTTTAGCACAATACATTGCACAAATGGTCTTTGAATTTTTTTTATATGAATTGGTCTACCATCATCGATCATTGTAGTTTGTGGAAAATTTTTTCTTTGGAAAGCATTGTGGGGTTTAATGGGACTCAATATGAAGATAAGTATCTCCTCCCATCCTCAAATGGTTAGTTAGATGGAGGTAGTAAATCACACCATACAACAATTTTTGTAGTATTTCAATTGTTATCACCATAAAACTGTTCACTTGCGACATTGCTAGCAGTCTGACTGAAATATATCACTATTGGCATGCTTAACCTCCATTTTATCCCTTTCCACCACCATATGGTCTCTAAATAATTATAGATTGCAAAGTCAAACCATGATTTTGACTAAAAAGGGACAACATAGATATTACCCCTAATAATTGCGCTTAGAAAATGTAGATAATACCCCCAAAATCTGCACTTCTTTGCCAAAAAGCCAATTTTGACTGTTTTCAGGTTAGATTTGGTAAAATGGGAAGTTATTTATATGCAGACTATTCTGAACCCTAATTTCTCTTGTTAGCCTTGATTTGACCATCTTTAGCAACTGTTTGAATACCATGTTAAGGGGTTTAACCACTATTTTCCTAATCAATAAATCCTTGAGGTCACTCCATTCATCCATCCACATTCATAGTAAGGTTATGCTACCAAATACCACTAGATTCTTGAGGACCTCTTCATTTTGAGATATTTTTTGTGTAGGTACCTTGCTCATACTTCAAGGAGGGGATCATACATACACCAAGGAAGCCAAGGACCCATCCCAAGGAGGGGCTTTGGAGCCCATTGTCTTCATCAATCTTATTTCACAAGTGTCATATTGGCATTATCTGTTTGGTAATTGAATTATTCTTTCATTGTTTCTAAACTTTTTTTTTCATATTAATGTTTTCTTTCATGCTTTGTGCCATTTATTTCATGAATAATATATTCTTGAGAATGGTAGATGTATCTTAGAGTTATGGTTTCTAGCTCTAAAACTCACTATTGCACGTGCTTGACTCTAAACCATCAAGTCAGTGTCTTTTGTACAACTTTGTCACTATAAATTGCAAAAAACATCAATAATAAACAATTGAAGACTTAGGATGCCAACATCCAATATGTGTAAAAAATATACAATTGTGCAATGCACAACACAACATGCACTTCACCTTTTGAAGCTTGTATCACACTAAATTGTTTACCTTATTCCTAATACATGATATTAGGTCAGAGAGCCTACATGATGAAAGGTCAGTGAGCCTGGAATTATACCTTGTAATTATAGTCATACATATTAATACAAATACACCATGGATGCAGACCAAATTAGATAAAGAGTATGGAGGGCTAGGACTCCACGAGAGGAAAATGGGGCTAAGGATTAATAAAAAGGGCTAAGCAAAGTGGGATAAGGGATTAATAAAAGGGACTAAGTAAATGGGCCTAAGGGATTAAGAAAAGGGGCCAAGTCAAATATATTAATTTATTCCTAAGTATTATTGCATGATTATATCCTAAATATCCTAAGGAGTGGGACAAGTTCCCAAGTGGTGGGAAGGTGGCTACATGAGTGCCACTTGTAAAAAAGGAGCCATGCATATATAAGACTTGTTTCCAATGGGAAATGTACCATTCTTGATCATTATTTCCATTGGGGGTGTGATGTAGTGAGAGCCACTGAGACCCAGTGACTTTAGTACCTTGAGGATTATAGGTGAATCCTGTGTGATTACTGGGAAAAATTCTCCTTGGGTTACCTTGGTGAAGGTTGGAGCCTTGGAGGGAGAATTATCTAGGATGTTTTTTCCTTGGTTTGAGGCATGGAGAGTACCCAAATACTCCATGAGAGAAATTGGAGCTCATTGAGCCACAACTCTAATACTTCCTGGCTGGCTTACGATAGATCCTTACGAGGGAAGTGGGACAAACTGAGGGAAAACAATGTAGAGAAATGGATACACTTCCTTATATTGTGTAGGTTGAGGGGGATGAGAGATTAATTGGATTTGTTGTTGTAGTTTGGTACCTTGGCCTAGTTTTCACGTATAATTCACTGTGAGACCTTAGTTTTCCTAGAGAGAGTGCTTTTTCCTTGGTGGAGTCATAACCCCAGCTCATGGGTGACCTGTTGTTGAGAGAAATGGAATGAAAAAGTATATGGCAAAGTATATACATGTTATGATTATGGTTTATGTGATTAATGTTGTGTTTTATCTTGTGTACATATGTTGTTTATGGTTTATATGTGTTGATGCATGTTTATTTTATTGCTCTTGTTATGTTACATGTTGCATGTCATGGTAGTATGCATTATGCATTCATGATAGAAATAATTATGGTACCAGGGGTACCTTAGTGAAGGAATTATACTTGGTAGGGTGACTAGGATGTGTAATTGAGTTATTAGGGAAGAGTATATGGTTATATGAGCCTTTAGGAGGGATGTAATGGTTTAATTAATGGTATTTGAGTTATATAAAGAGTTAGGTTAAAATAATTTTAAAGTATAGTATGAATATAGTCATAATTGTGGTAACATGGCTTAGATAAGAGGTTGTGAATGTTACATTGTGGTATCAGAGCATTGGGTTCAAATGCTAGACCTACATGGGCCATAAACATAGCACATAGGCGAAAGTGATAGTAGGTCCACAAATTGTTTGAGAAAATTTTCTTCATGAAATTGGAAAATTTCCTGGAAGTTTGAGGAAATTGAGCCTCAGGGGTTAAAATCCATAAATTTGATCTTATGTCTAAGCATACAAGGGCCTAAAATCTAGCAAGATTGTGAACATGTAGAGTCAACCATGGGAAAATTCTCAATTTCTAAATAATTCTGGTCGAATTGGTATTAGAATCGTTGCAGTGACAAACAATGGATGAAGATAAGTGAAAGAGAGGTCGAATTGATAGTTTTTAGGATGAATCGGGCTAGATTAAGGAGTTGAAGAGTTTAATTAGTGTTGTTTTGGAAAAATTCAAGAATTGGGGTAAAACCCCCAAATTTCTAAATGAATTTAGGATGAATTAGCGCTCATAATCATCACATGGACAATTAGTTGCAAAAATTTTATGGTAGTAGCATCAATTTTGGCATGGGAGGTCAAGAATTGAAAAATTCATGGCAACCCACGTTGATGGTTTGAAAATTACAAATTATTAACAATTTTGGAAATTTGGAAATTTTCATACAGGTGATGATGTGAGGCCACATGTTGGGTGACATGGTAGTGGTGACGTACACTACCACAATGGTAGATAGTAGGGGTCAAGTGTGGATGTAGTAGGGTCTATAGGCGACTGGTTGGCCATGCCAACAATGTATTTTAGGGCCCAAATTAAATTGGTTTTCAAATATTTCATTTGGATCTGTAACCAATGAATAGACACTACATATCACCAATGTGGTAAGCGATTACGAGACTAAATGAAAAATTAACTTGGGTTATATTTTTCATCTCGTAATCAATGTCCATCATTGATCCACGATCAATGGTGAGCAAGATGCACCCTCTTTTAGGGAGTTAAACAAGGTGCACCTCGACGACCCATAAAATATCACCACCATAGATCTTGATCGATGTCAAGGAAGATGCATGCCAGGAGAAAATGTGCGGGATGGGACCCCCACTGGGTACATGAGATAATAATATGGTGCCAGATGGAGTGTCTGTCAGTGTAGGACCCCTATCTCATCAATGGTTTGATAATGTACTGGGTGGATGACAGAGACAAGGGGCTCGATAAAATAAAAAGTAAAAAGTTAAGGGCCACATATATGAAAAGGTAGGTATAGGTTGGAAAGGATGATGACATGGTTGTTGGTAAGGGTACCATGTGGATGTAGGAGCCATGTCATACAAGATGGATTATTTTATAAAAAAATCCGAATCCAAAATATTGTTTTTTCCATAATAGGATTAGAAAATTCAAGATTAAGTTGAAAATTTGGGGTTAGTTCCATAATGAGGAGGAATACAAAAGTGCTAGTGACGACCACTAGCCAATTTTTCTCCATATTTTCATAAAATTCAAATTAGGGGTTTTTGAAGAACTAGGTGGTACTCACTGACAGAGGCCCCGTTGCTGATGCTATTTTGACATTGAGTCAGGGACACATAAATGAAAATATCTAGTGGAGTAATTGGAAATAATCCAAGGGGTTCATAATGGAGATGCAAGAACAAACCAAAATACACTATTCCAGGCCATTTTTTTGGGATTTTTAGAGGAAAAGGGACCCCATATTACAAATCTAGAAAAAATTATTTAGTCAACATTTTACCTCCTCATCAATCTAGATAACATTGAATTAGTAAATATTTTCCAATTCTACTTAGTTTGGAAGATAACAGTTTCAATGTTAAGATCCAATGCCTTAAAAATGATAAAAAGTCAATGAATATAGTCCACTTCGAGGGGGGAACCTCCTTTTACAATATATCCAATTTAGAATACAATTTGAGATGAGATAAGATGATCCTAAGACTAGGTCTCCTTGGTGTGTGTGTGTGTGTGTGTGTAGGAGACAAAGGGTACAATTATAATGAAAGGGTACCATGAAGGTTTGTAGTCGACATACAATTATAATACTATAAATGTAATAATTCAATATCTAGGGCTTAATAAAGGGTTTTGCACATAAAATGGGGCTTTGTTTAGGTCTTCGCATGCCCCTCCCCTTCAAAGAAGTGTTGTCCCCAACACTTGACCAACTGCAGGTTTTTCTGCATGAAGATGCCATCTTCCCATGTTTCCTCTTCCACTGGTAGGTTCCTCCATTTGATGATGTACTTTGTAATTGCTCGATTTCTCAGTTGCTTAATCCTTATTTCAAGGATCGTTTTTGGTTCTAGTATGATTTTAGCTTCTTCACTAATATCTGGTAAACTAGTTTGGATTGGGATCTTGTTGTCGATTATCTTATTTAAGAAAAAAACACAGAAGACTAGATGTACACATGAATATGGAGGAGAATCCAATTTGTAATCCATACTTCCAATTCTTTGCAAAACCTTACAAGGGCCATAATATTTGGATGATAATTTAGTGTTCTTATATTGTTGCTTGAGGGGAATTTGTTTATATGGTTGTAGCCTCAGAAATACCCAATCCCCCACTTCAAATTCCCTTTCACTACGATGTTGACATGCTTGTTGTTTCATCCTATTTTGTACCATAACCAAGTTGTCCTTCAATAGTTTGGAACCTCTTGTTGGTTCCATATTTGGTCTTCAACTGCTTGAACCTTTGTATTCCCTTTCAAGGGTGATGTAATGGATGGAAGATGATATCCACAAAGTGCCATAAATGGGGACATTTTTTATGAAGTATGGAACGATGTGTTGTACCACCATTCCTCCAAAGGAAAATACTTAACCCATTGTGTCTGATTATCGGATGCAAAACAATGAAGATATCCTTCTAGAAATTTATTCACAATCTCAGTTTTCTCATTGGATTGAGGGTGGTAAGATGAGCTGTGAGCCAATTGAGTACCCAAACAAGAAAATAATTTAATCCAAAAAATTCCAGGGAAAATTAGATCTCTGTCACTTACAATAATCTTGGGGACTCCATGTAGATTTTGAACTGTTTTCATGAATGTTGTAGCTAGTGTACTTGCTTTAAAAGGATGTGAAATAGAGAAAAAATGGGCATACTTTGTAAGTCGATTCACTACTACCATGATGACAATCTTTCCTTAGGATTTGGGTAAACCTGTAATAAAATCCATTGAAACTTCTTCCCAACATTGACTTCGTATAGCTAATGGTTGTAGGAGACCCGACGTCTTGATTGTTTCTCCTTTATTCTATTGGCAGTCTAAACATTTAGACAAAAATTTTTGAATATCAATTTTAAGACCTTCCTCCCTCCCCCCCCAAAAAAAATAAAAATTTCTTGATCATGTGGTATGTTTTCAAACATCCTGAATTTCCTCCTATAGGAGAAGTGTACAATTTCAGAAGGACCTTCTATTTGAGCTGGGAATTCTTACATAAATATAGGTGATCATGATACCATAGAAAATCATTCTTCCATACAAAATTGTCTATTGAATTGGGTCCTCATGTATTTATTGAATGATCTTGCATACCTCTTGATCTTTCTTCCATTCTATCCTTATTTCTTCCACCCAATCAGATTGCAGAATAGAAATAGAACATAATGAACCTTTTGTTTCTTCTTCTTTCCTTGAAAGGGAATCTTCCACAACATTATGTTTTCCATTTTTCTAGATAATTTAAAATTCATAACGTAACATCTTTGTAACCCATTTTTGTTTCTCTTCTAAAGATAATCATTGCTCCAAGAAGTACTTCAAACTATCATGATTTGTAAGGGTGACATTAGGTAAGGGCACCATTTCTGAACTATATGTAGTACAACCAACATTTCTTTTTCATAAATGGGTTTGACTAAGTTTTTTCCTTTATGTTGGTAGCTTTCAAAAGAAAGGGGCCTTCCTTCTTGCATTAAAACTGCACCAATTCCATGGCCCGAGGCATCACACTCCACAATAAATGTTTTTTTAATTTTTGGTGTGGCCATGATATGAGTAGTACACATAGCCTCCTTATGTTTTTCAAAATATTTGGTTGCTTCTTTGGTCCAAGAAAATGCTTCCTTCTTTAATAATGTTGTTAGAGGTACTACTATTTGACCATAATTCTTGAAAAACTTGTGACAATATCCTACTAACCCTATGGATCCTCTAATTTTCTTCAAAGTTTTTGGAATCAACCATTCCCTCATAGCTTTAATTTTGTTAGGGTCCACTTTTACACCTTCATGAAATACAATATGACCCAAATATTCCACTTCTTGAACCCCAAAGGCACACTTGGAAGGATTTGCATATAGTTGTTTCTCTTCCAATAGTTGTAATACTCTGTCAACATGTTGTACATTCTCTTCCCAAGATTTGTTGTAAATTAGTATGTCATCAAAAAATACTAAAACAAATTTTCTAAGGGCTTGAAAATAGAATTCATCAAGCTTTGAAATGTTGAAGGTGCATTCGTAAGTCCAAATGGCATAACCAAAAACTCATAATGACCTTCATGTGTTCTAAAATATGTTTTAAGAATGTCTTGCTACCTCATTATGATTTGATGATATCCCGAATGAAGATCTAGCTTAGTAAACAATTTTTCTCCATGCAATTCATCTAATAATTCATCAATGACAAGAATATGAAACTTATCGTTGATGGTCATTTTGTTGAGATGTCTATAATCTGGACACATACACCATGAACCATCCTTTTTTGTAACCATCATTACTGGTGAAGAGAAATAAATTTGGGTAGGTTGAATGATGCTGACCTCTAACATTTCCTGGATAATGTGCTCAATCTCACTCTTCTATACATATGGATACCTGTAAGACCTAATTTTAGCTGGTGCACTTCCTAGTTGCAAATGAATAACATGGTCATGATCTCAAGTAGGTGGAAGACCCTTAGGGATTTCACCAAATACCTTGGAATGATTGTTAATAACTATTTGGAGGTCTAACGAAGTAGATGATATAGATGTTTGAACATCAAGTGAGCACAATTTTGCAACTACACTCTAATGTCCCTTTTTGAGTAATTTTATCATGCTATTAGATCTTGTCACTTTAGAGGGTTTCCCTTGGATACCTCTAAGCTCAATTTCCTTTCCACATAAGGAAAATATCATAAAAATATCTTGAAAATTAAGCGCCCCTATTCCCAATGATTGTAACCATTGGAACCATAATGCAACATCAGGACCCCCCATTTGGATTGAAATAATGGGGATATCTATAAAATACTCCCTCATGTTGATATTAATACTATGGAATTCCCCTTAACAATTTATGGTACCTCCATATGCAATCATTACTTGAAATTGTAGTGCGGTATATGCAAATCAATTGAGATATTTTGCTAATTTTTAATTGATGAAATGATGGGTACTACCATAATAAATCAATACTATTAAATTTTTGTTATTGATGTATCATTGTATCTTGAGGGTTTTGTTGACGGGTCCTAACTCCATTTAACTCAACAGTAGGAACCAAACCTGCCACCGAGGCCCAATTAGACTTTGCAACGTTTAATAGTGGAATGGTTCTCCAGATCTTGCGATTCGACCAATTAATTGATGGGCTTTATGTTTTCTTGTGAAGGCGTCACCTTAAGTTCAAACGTTCTCTTTTTTGTATTTTCTCTTAGGTGGGATCAATGTGAGGTAAAAGCTGGTATAAACCAACTAGGTGAAAAAGTGAGAAAATTCAACCACTGGAGAAGAGGATGAGCTCGGGATAATCCTTACTCTAACATGCATACAGTGATCGCCTACCACATGCCTAGTACTAATACGTTAACTGTGCAAGCATTCCAATCACTGACTGAGATTCAATTCAAGCAAAGTAGGTAACAAGATGAAAAAAAGTTTAACTATTGGAGAAGAGGCTGAGCTTACGATAACCCTTACTCTAGCATGCAAACAACAATCCTATACCACAAGCCTAGTACTAATATGTTAACCGTGCTAGTATCCAATTACTGACTAAGATACAATTTATCAGAAGAAACCATGCATGCGATAAATGATAGAAAATAAAATAATTCACTCAACTCTAATCATCAATAACATAATAACACAATGATTCATTTTCATCATTAAAGAAAAGAACTGTAAAACATTGCATTAGATAACTTAACAATAGATTTAATAGCTCTTACTCGTTACAACATCCATTCATGAGACGAAATAGGAAATAATTCTTCTCCACATCCAATCATGCACGCTTTTGATGAAAAACACAAATAGTCTTAGGTCCTAAACAAGACTTCTCAATTAAAGGCAGCTTGGAAATAATTCTTAACAAAACCAAAAATGAGTTTCTTGCAACAACCATCGACCTTTAACTAATCGGTCGATGCCCTTATTTATAACATAAAATTAACTAAAAATAACAACTAAAGTTCATATAAGTAAACAAAATTCGCCACATGGTGTTCTCTCCTATCAATTTTTCTAAGAGTCATATCAAGATATCACTTAAGAGGGTGACTCTTCTCATACTCCACCCAATTGATGAACAACTCCTCGCAGGTGTTGGTGTATGGGAATCTATGCTGTTCCATCGAGGCCATGTGAATCTCCCTCATATCTATCACATGCACCCGATACTTGATTATACTGGCACTTAATTGTTGCATTGTAGCTTGAGCTTTGATCGGGTGTTCCATAAACCGTTGGACCTGACCTGGCGTCGCATCTGTCACCTTTTCTATTTCTTCGGCCCATGATGAATCTTTCTCGGTGTGGGTTTTGACTATGTCGTGCAAGTCGACAAAGTCATCGGGTGTGAAAAACTCGGTGGGTCCGATATCTTTTGTTCTGCGATTTATCTTGATCTAATTTTTCTCATACTCGACCCATTTCTCTTGGATTTCTTGGTGAGGTTCCTGAGCCATTTTTTCCCAATACTCAGAGGCATCTGTCCTGCAATCAAAGAGTAAAATCCTTTAGAGACTGTGTATAGAGAAACACTAGGTAGAATACATATATGATATGTAAGCATGAAAAATCCAGACTAGTACATACATGTAAAGCTTGCTAAACCTGATTATTTGATACTCACGGGATTTCTGCAGCTTTCAAATTGCTTGCTTCGCTTCTATTGGCGCCGTCATTTTTCTCCAAGTTAGAGTGGGTCTTAGTCAGATTACTTCTATGTCCCATAGCATGAAACATCGCATATGAAAATAATCATGAGATTCGAAGTTAAGCAAGTGGCCAGTTGGCCCTTTGAGTAGGGAAGGGATGTCAAAGCCAAACATGTGCAGAGAGTACCATTCTGTTCCAAAAGAGCTAGGTCCTGTCATAAGGGAGGTATTTAGATGCCTTGGGTCGAGGCAAGTTGTTTAAATGAAAGTCGTGTCGGGAAGTGAAACAATCATCATCATCTCATCATGAGGGATGGAAGAATGGAAAATCACGACGCTCATATCACATATGCCCTACCACTCCTATCGACTCTACCTCACATGCCTTGGAACGTACTCGTCGTGCGGATGTGCCACAGAACATTTCAATTCACTTCAAAACATCCATTCACCATGAATTTAGTTTTCCCTGGAACATTTCAATCTACTACCCGCTCTGTTATAAATCTGGATATTCTGCATGCATCCTACTCACCCAACGAGCTCATGCACCATTGGTAGCTCGTCTCCTAAGCCCATATTGATCAAGTTTTCCGCCATCAGCCCCTCACTGAGTTCCCCACGCCTAAGATGGATATGTGTTATTGTTGGCATGTTTTATAGACAGTGTATGCTTGTCATTGATGGGAAGTACAACATTGATGATGGCTTGACAAGATGAGAGTATGCATCGACAACAAAATAGGAACAAAGTAAGATCAGGAGGAGTTAGCATAGAGTCAGATGCATTACTAAGGTATGCTTGTTCATTTGGTGGAAAACATACAGGCAAGGAAGACCACCAATGCAATGATGATTGAATAGCAAGATCGAAGTTTTGGTCAAACTTCATTTTAGAGTTTTTTGACTACTGGGATTTCGGATACCGAGAGTTGGAGATGTCAAGAAATCCCACATCAGGAGTCCCGAAATGCCGAAATGCGAAAACCTGAAAAGGCACATCACTTGGAATGTTGAATATCGAGATTTTGGTTACCGGGAGATGGAGCGACAAGGATCCTTCGTCATCAGGAGTCCTGAAGTGATGAAAAGCGAAATGCCGAAATTCCAGAAGCAGACACATCATACTGGGATTTCGGATATTGGGAGATGGAGAAGTTAGAGACTCTCAACATCAGGAGTCCCGAAGTGTTGAAATACGAAATCCCATAGACAGACACATCAACAAACCATGTCAGCTAAGGACATGTGGCACAATTAGGCAATGACAAGTGTCAAGCTGATTCAACATTTTAGGCACATGTAAGTCACGAATCAGAATGACACATGGCAACTATTTGACACGTGTCAATCCATGTGTGACATCAGCAGGTTTACCTCACATCAGAACTTTCTATTTCAGAGTTTTACACAACAAGAAAAAACTCCACCATCACGATGTCTCGAACTCCGAAATGCCGAAAGGGACCATTGTGTGTCTCGAAAAAATTGAAGGGAAAAATGCCGAAATCCCGTCAACCATCCATCTCAGTGGGTTATGTGAACCGTTCGATCACTTCGGATATTTTGTGATCATGAATTTGATAATGCTGGAGTCACGATGACTTGAAAGGGAAAAATCTCGAAATTGCGAAACTCGAAGTTGCGAAATATCGATTCACCAGAAAGAGAAACTCAGGAGTATGAACCATTGATCCGACTCCATTTTAGAGTTTCAGATACCGGAACTTGGAGGTGTCAAGAATACTTCACCATAGAAACTCTGAAATCTCGAAATGCGAAATTGCGATATATAGTTTCAAACTAGCTGGTGGTCACCGCTTATGGTCCCATGGGGGAAGGAGCTAGTATAGACAAGCTCCTTTTTCTGGAGTTTCAGAGATCAGGACATGGAGTGTAACAAATATTTACCCCGAGAATCCCGAAATACCGAAATGTGAATTCACGAAATAAACAAAAGATCACATGAAGTCAATCCAATGGTGCAGGTGATTTTGGGCACAATTGGAGGGCTAATGTTTCTCCTCCCAGTCTAACTGCTAGAAACCATTGATGGTCTCTGCCAGAGGATTCGAAGAAACCTCTGTGTGATCGCCAGAGGAGATGAAGGGTCTCCAAGCTTCTTCCAGTAAATGAAGACGATTCTTAGAGGGATTGACAAGTGGATGAGTGTTGAAGCCTGTAACTAAAGCATAAATTATAAGCTCGACTATGCCAGAGAAGACGAAGAGTCTCGACTGCCAGAGAGGCTGAGGAATCTCAGCATGACAACCAGTGATGCTGAACACATGGGAAAACTGCCAAAGAAGATGAAGATTTTCAATGATGAACAGGCAGAGCACTCGACATGCAGAGGATGCAGAACCATGAGACATAGAGCATGCAAAAGATGCACAGTGAGTATAAGAATATGGAACAAAGAAGAGATTGGAGTGGTTGCTGTTGTGAATGATGTAGGGTGCAAAGAAGAAGGTGGAGTGTAGCAACTGGGAGGCACAGAAGACAAACGGTGCATTGAAGAGGAATGGTGCATAGAGTACAAAAGATAGAAGAACAAAAAGTGCAAGGGATGCATGCAGGAAGACTGTGAGGCAGACAGAGCAATGAAAATCTTGCTGAACAATTATGAGACTGGTAAGTTGTTGTTAAAAATTATATCACTGTAATAAGTTTCAGTAACACATATTGATAATCCAGGGTGGTAGGAAGGTGCTAGGGATGACTGGTGTCTTCAAAGGTTCAAGTGGGTGCTTGAACACAGGGAGCAGTAGCTTCTTTCTAGTTGGTGCTAGAGAAACTAGGGAGTTGGTGCTTCCTTCTAGTTGGTGCTAGAGAAAATAGGGAGTTGGTTCTTCCTTCTAGTGGGTGTTAGATAAAATAGAGAGTTGGTTCTCTCAGCAAGTTGCAGCTTGCAAAAACAGAGGTTGTAGCCTCACAATGAGTTGGTTCTCGTATGTATGATAATGTAAAGAATGTAAATTATACTTATCATATAAAGAAGAAGAGGTTTTTACCCTGTATGGGTTTCCTCAGGAAATATCTGTCTTTGTGTTTCTCATAAATGTGATTGATGTTGAGTGTGCCATTGTTTATTTCCCTGCATTATTGTGATCATCATTGAGTGCCTTGTAAAGATTTTAAAAGAAGCATATTTGTTTAAGCATGGTAACAACTGATTCACCCCCCCTCTCAGTTGTCCAACAATTACACCATGGGAACCCCTCAAAGCATAAGAAGGGGAACGTAAAGCAATAGAAACACCAGGCCTGAGCCCCAAAGAAACTGGGATTCGTTCCTACTCACGACGAGCATACCCAAGGTTTTAAAGGGATATTCCCCTCTGTGCACATAAACGATGATATCACACCACGCGAAGGCTGAAGTGGAAGAAGTTGCGTCAGAATATAGGATGTTGGAAGCCATGCCTCCCCAACAACAGATAAAACAGAGAAGAGGCAGGTCACAAAAGAATAAGGAAGCTGGTGAAACACAAGTTCTAAGTGAGCTGCGCACAATATCAACTGCCAAGGAATTACTTATGCGCACTATTCGGCTAGATCCTGTCAAAGGCATGTGTTGGGAAAGAGAGAGCAGAATGAGGAGGACAGATGCCACGAGTACTACTATTAGAGATTCGAATCAACAGTTGAATCATGCACAATTGGCCATCATAGAACTCTACCAGGAAAACAGAGAATTAAGACGACAGTTGGCAGCAAAGATCCTTGAGGTGTCATCATTACAAGGCTGCGAAGGGAACATGACATGGATCAAGAGACAACTGTAGGAAGCATAGGATACAATTGTGCAAATGTGAGAAGCGCAAAGGAATTCAGAAGAACAAAATGCTAAACATCTCAGAGAACATAAAACAACCGAGGATAAAGTTCGCATAGACATCGCCAATGCACAGAAGAAACATGATTAACTAACTCCATTTGGTATCTTCAGACGTGGCGTAGATCTTGATAGTTTTGAAGAAAGCATCGCTTTCGTATATATTTTGTCAGTTCAGTAACGAATGTGAAAGCCAACAACCACTCGCCTATATTTTTCATGTTTTCAATGTAAAACGGGTTGGTTGGCCAAATAGAGTAGACAATGTCTATTGTACGAAATTTGAGCTCCATCGAAATCTAATGTAATTTTTTTTTGAAACTTTGATGAAAAGACTCTAGCTGTAGCAGTTGTATGTATCGTTTCTTTTCTTTTCGTATGTATTTTCTCTAAGTTAAATCACTTCCTTTAATTTGCACGTTCTAACACAAACCTGGACTCTTCAATATCGAAAATGCATCGAGGGTCGGAGATTAGGGATGAACCTATTGTGATCTCTTTGGATTAACTTCTTTGAAAAACCCCGACGCCAGGACATTTCGAAAATCAATGATAAAAAAAAACCTTTAGCATGGTCCAGATGTTTGTTTCAATTTGACTTTCTCCGATTCTGACAAGCGTGTTGGGTATTGACTATCGATGATATTATTTATTTCCATTGACGTCTACTCTCTTTGCGTTTTACCGATGCTGAAGGGGATCGACTATCAACGATATCTTTGTGTGATGCTTTTCGCAAACCAAAACTTCCTTTCTCTTATGCCGAATGAAGATCGACGCTCGACAACTGTGATTTTTCAGAGTGATTCTTATACGCCTCTTAATTTCTTCTGATGCCAAATCTTGAGCGCGTCGGGTGAAGTGGTTTTTATCTGTTGATTCCTTATTTAAGTGTTAGGTCCTTTTTAATGCATGATGTTTTAATAGAATCAAACAAACATTGAAAGACCGATGAGAGTCAAGATAATAAGAAAGAGAAACATATCTTCAAATGAAGTTAAATCAAATAGTGCGAAAGATCAAGTGGTACCCAAAAAGTCAAAATTGACATAGGGTTTTTAGGATGTGTTGAGTGCTCAACAAATGGTGACTTACTGGGCGAAAGCAGAATCTCTGTTCCTCCTCCGAGCTCGACTGATGCAAAAGATGGTGGATAACTTAACTGGTTTTAAATCAGAGCTTCTTTTACCCTTGCATTTAAAATTATTCGGTTGATGCCTCTGGGACTGCCTGTGGGTTTTTTTCAACCTTTATTCCACCTTCGTTTCCTGTACCTTGACTCACGCCCTCTTTGAAAAGAATCTAGTAAAGCATTCACTAGCACTGAGCCTTTAGTTACCTTTACTCACTTGCCACAGTGTTTCTCCACTGCCAGCAAGCGTCCATAGCCCCGACAGAGTCACCCCAACATCATAGACCTTGATCCGCTGCCAGCGAGCGTCCATAGCCCCGGTGGAGTTATTTGCATACCCTATCCTACTGTTTACTCATTTGATATAGTACATTTTATTTTGGCATAATGCTTTGAGCTAACATGAGAGGATAACGTCTGTTATTTTGAAAAATGAGATGGTTAAGGTGAATCCTTTTGCTAGCTCTATTTTCGAGGTTCATGTAGTCCTTTTCAGCTTACCATCATTCCCTTAAGGTTTTACCAGACCACTGGGCAGACACTTCTGTATTTCTCCAAAGTTGTTCATTTGCGTAGGTTAGATAAAGGACCTCTTGAAACAACCACAGGCTCCCCGACATCTCTTGCGTTGTATGCGAGCGATGAGTTAGGAACATAGTTCTCCATGTCACATGATTTGATGTCAACCATTGTCTTGCTAAACACAACCTTCAAAGCGCAAACATCAAAAATAGCAAAAAGAAAACAAAATTGCATTTCGCAATTGAAAAACC
>JZKD02S2144791.1:1043489-1103925 GCA_000966675.3 Picea glauca
TCATACCCTCGACTCCTATTTATACTAAAAAGAAGCATCTAGAGGAAGATCCTTCTAGAAGCAGAAGCTTCTATTAGGTCTTCTTACATCCGCCTTAGTCTATTTTATTGAAAGGCCTTATTAATATTGACCTTTATTACATCCAAATATATTGTTTTACCTATGTGTGGGTTAGAACCCTAACAGTTGCCGAGGAATTACTTATGCATGCTATTAGGCTAAATCCTGTCGAAGGCACAAGTCGAGAAAGTGGGAGAAGAACGAGGAGGAAAAATGACATGGGTACTACTGTTCGAGAGCCGACTCAGTAGCTAAAGTAGGCACAACTGGCCATCGCTGAACTCTACTAGGAAAACAGAGAATTAAGATGACAGTTGGCAGAAAAGACCCTTGAGGTGTCAGCATTACAAGGTCGTGAAGGGAACATGACATGGATCAAGAGACAACTCCGGAAAGTGTAGGATACAATCGTGAAGCTACGAGAAGGGCAAAGGAAGTCGAAAGAAAAAAATGTGAAACATCTAAGAGAACGTGAAACAACCGGGGAGAAAGTTCGCGCGGACATCGCCAGTGCGCATAATAAACATGATTAACTTACTCCATTTTGTATCTTCAGACGTGGCGTAGATCTTGAAAGTTTTGAAGAAAGCATCGCTTTCAGATATCTTTTGTCAATTCGGTAATGACTGCGAAAGCCAGAAACCGCTCGCCTATATTTTTCATGTTTTCAATGTAAACCAGGTTGGTTAGCCAAATAGAGTAGACAATGTCTGTTGTACAAAATTTGAGCTCCATTGAAATCTAATGTAATTTTTTTTTGAAACTTTGATGAAAAGACTCTAGCTGTAGCAGTTGGATGTATCGTTTATTTTCTTTTTGTATGCATTTCCTCTAAGTTAACTTGCTTCCTTTAATTTTCACATTCTAACACAAACTTGGACTTGCCGATATCGAAAAGGCATTGAGGGTCGGCAATCGGGGATGAACCTATCATGATCTCTTTGGATTAGCTTCTTTGAAAAACCCCGACACCGGGACGTTTTGGAAATTGGCAATCGGAGAAAACCTTTAGCGTGGTCCAGATGTTTGTTGCAATTTGACTTTCTCTGATTCCGACAAGCGCGTCGGGTATCGGCTATTGGCGATATCGTTTCTTTCTGTTGACGTCTACTCTCTTCACGTTTTACCAATGCCAAAGGGGATCGACTATCGACGATATCTTTGTGTGATGATTTTCGGAACCAAAACTTCCTTTAGCCGATGCCGAATGAATATTGACGCTCGACGAATGCGGTTTTTCAGAGTGATTCTTATACGCCTCTTAATTTCTTCCGATGCCGAATCTTGAGTGCATCGGGTGAAGTGTTTTTTGTCTGTTGATTCCTTATTTAAGTGTTAGGTCCTTTTTAATGCATGAGGTTTTCATAGATTCAAAAAAACATTGAAAGACCGATGAGAATCAAGATAATAAGCAAGGGCAACATATCTTAAAATGAAGTTGAATCAAACAGTGCGAAAGATCAAGTGGTACCCAAAAAGTAAAAATTGACATAGGATTTTTAGGGTGTGTTGAGTGCTCAACAAGTTTGTGGAGTAATGATGCTAGCCAATGCATGCCAACATATTGTTGGGGTAGTCTCTTGTAGATCTGGATCTTGTGGAGGTTCCAATTCCCAATCTTCTTCCTCTTCACAATTTATGTAGAATAATTTCTTCTGACCACATTTATGCCCCTTACCATACTTGTTGTCACAATTGAAACATAGTCCTTTTTCTCTTCTTTCATCCATTTGTTGAGGTGTCAACCTTGTCCTTTGAGGTACACTTGATTTATGAACCCCAAAACGATCTTTGCTTCTTGTGTATGCACCAATGGTAGACTTGTGTGTAGCCTCATTTTTGGCTTGAATATGATGAACAATTGCATATCTTCCATAATATTTGTAGGATATCTTAAGAAAATATCATGTTTAATGTCTTTTTTTATTCCACTCATGTAAGCTTCCAACAAATTTTCATCACTTATGTCATCCACCCTTGTGGCCAATACCTGAAATTCTGAATTATAATCTTCAATATGGAAAAGTTCCCACACTTTCCCATATTTTTATTCTAAGTCTCTTGTAAATAAACCCCAAGTATAATGATAAAGAGGGGGCTTGATTTTAACTGCCTATTGATACCATTGATATGGTTTTATCTCATATTTCAAGGTTTCTATGTGAATACTTTTCTTATCATCCATAATATTATACATTTCAAAATATTTCTCTATTTGGTTCACCTAGGTAAAGACATTTTTTCCATCAAACTTCTTTAATTTAATCTTGGGAAAGTTGAATTTAGGAGCCCCACCATCATTAAATCCACTATTAGAGTTAAATCCACTTGAAATTTGCTTATTTTCGGTAGGTTGTTCAACATTAATATTACCTTTATTTTCATGAATTCCTTTCATTTTGACATTTCCTTTAGAGAGTCTCTAATCTAGAGCATGAAATAGCATGGAATACATGGAATTTTCAATTCCTACATGGTTTTTTGTATTTCTTATTTAATGTCATTCTTATTATTTTCCATTTCATCCATATTTATTTTCATCTCATTCTTATTCTTTTTCATATTCTTATCCATATTATTTTCCATTTCATCCATATTTATTTTCGTAGTTTCATCCATCTTATGTTCCAATTGTTTCCTATTTTCAGTGATCATCTTTTCCATCTGGTGATAAATCTCTTCGATTTCATCTCGAGTCATGGTTGAGTTCTCTGGAGGTTTAGCTAGTGAAATAAATTTTGGAGGGGCCTTTGGAGCCATCTGAGAAAATAATAATTCTCCTCTTTTTCCTATTTATTACAAATTTTGAATCACCAAAAATATATCTTCTAATAAAATGTTATGCCAATTGTAAGTTACGTACCCTTTAATCCCTTAACTTGGTGTCTGTCCTCCTAACTGAACTTCCTTCTGATGTATTTCTAAAATTTTGGCCCTTCCGAGTCTAAAATTTTGGCTTGTAGTACTCTGAAATGTCTTCTATGCAATGCCTCAGGTCTAACCAAAATTGGATGTACCAAGTGAAAGTTATGGTAACTTTCCCAAACCTTGTTGATTTTTGTCCTTCCGGGAGAGAAAACTTGTATAGAATTCCATGTGTCCAATATTTAATAAATGATTATGAAATTTATACCAGAAATACTATGAATTTTCCTCTTTCAAATGCAATATATCTCACAAAAATTGGATCCTCACTGAATATGATATGACTGTTTTACCCATAACACTTGTTTGAGACTAGCTATAGGACTAATCAACAAACCCTATCTTCCACATAATATATCTCCAAAATTATAATGAAACAAAAGCTAAAATTTGAACCACATGTACCTTGAGATGTCTTCTAAATAATATCTATTTTTTTCTATTTGAAGCATCCTCGAAAAAATTTATAGCAAAAATTCCAAGATGACTCGCTTGAAGAAGAAAAACCCTAGGGCTGATGCTCTGAAAAAAAATGTTAAGATCCAACACCTTAAAAATGATTACAAATCAATGAATACAATGCACTTCAAGGGGGGAACCTCCTTTTACAATACATCTATTTCAAAATACAATATGAGATGATATAAGATGATCATAAGACTATGTCTCCTTGGTATATATATAGGAGACAAATGGTACAATTATAATGAAAGGGTACCATGAAGGGTTCTAGACAACATACAATTATAATACTATAAATGTAATAATTTAATATATATGGATCAATAAGGGGTTTTGCACATAAAATGGGGCTTTCTCTAGGTATTAACATTCAACTAAAAAAAGTCTGGGAAAAGTGCAAAAAGGGCAAAGTTGACAATTCTAAATTGATGTAGAAATTGGCTGGAGCATAAGTTTTTCAATATGAAGGTTGATGTTGTTAATCCCTAGACAAGCCCCATGTTAAGTAAAAAACACCTTATTAAGCCATATATATTGAATTAATACATTTATAATGTTATATTAGTATGTCATCTAGAACCCTTCATTGTACCCTTTCATTATAATTGTACCCCTTTGTCTTATATATATATATCAAGGAGACCTAGTCTTAGGATCATCTTATCTCATCTGATATTGTATTTTGAATTGAATATATTGTAAAAGGAGGTTTCCCCCTCAAATTGGATTATATTCATTGACCTTTTTTCATTTTTAATGCGTTGGATCATAACATTTGGCATCAAAGCATCAATCCTAGCGTTTTTCTTCTCCAAGCAAGTCATATTAGAATTTTTTCTATAAGGTTTTTTTGGGGCCAATTCAAATAACAAAATTTATGTATTACTTAGAAGACATATCAAGGTAGATGTGGTAAAAATTTTAGGTTCTGGATCGTTATAATTTTGGAGATATATCCTATAGAAGATATGGTTTGTGACTCATCCTGCATTCATTTTTAAACGAGTCATCTCATGATTTTTGCTATAACTTTTTTTCTGGGAGGTCTTTGACAATGAAATTTTGAGGAGAATGAGAAAACATCTCCTAGTATAGGTGGTACAAATTTCATATTATGGTTTGATATACATTCAGATATATAGTCCATTTAAGATAAGGCTTGTGACTAATATTGAAATCAATTTTAAAAGAGTCAGCATGGCATTTTTGCTGTGAATTTTTTCTGTGAAATTTTTGGCTCTAAAATTTTTATAGTCCCAAGGAGACATAGTAAATTACATGTGAATTTTTTTTCTTCAGATTTTGAATCATTATAATTTGTGAGATATGTCTCGTGGAAGTTGGGGTTGTTTACTAATCCTGAAATTAGTCTTAAACATGACAATTTGGTATTTTTGCTATAACTTTTTATCAGTAAAGTGTTAGACTGGATTTTTTAGGAGTTTAAGAAGTCATATCAGAGTACTACAAGCTCAAATTTTAGAATTAGAATGGTTAAAATTTCATATATATAAGAAGACAAAGGTCAACCATCTATTCATACTCTAAATTAATGGTTTGAAAGGTACACAACTTACAATTGGCATAACTTTTGATTGGAAGATCCATTTTTGGTGATTCAAAATTTGTGATAAAGAGTAAAAATAGGAGAATTATTATTTTATCTCATGGCTCCAAAGGATCCTCCAAAATTTACTTCACCAACTAAACCTCTAGAGATCTCAACCGTGACTCAAGAAGAGAGAGAAGAAAATTTTCACTAGATTGGAAAGATGGAAAAGAAAATGGAGGAGGTGGAAAATACAATGGATAAAAATAGGAAGGAGATGGAAAATAATATGGAAAAGAAGATGTTATAATTGAAAAATTCCATGTCTTCCATGATATTACATGATCTAGATGAGATACTCCCTATAGGAGATATCAAAATGCAAGGAAATCATGAAAATGCATAGGAAATAAAGATTGAGTCCTAGAATCATGATTGTTCATCACTTTAAGATCCACATCATCAATGTTTCAATGCGGCACCAAGGAACTACTTCATTCCAAAGATATATATGAGGAATTTTGATGGTAAATATCCTATACTATGGATATTCCAGATGGAGCAATTCTTTGAGCTACAACAATATTAAAAAAGGTACCTATTGCATCCTTGTATTTAGAAAATGATCAATTTGTTTGGTATCAATGGATTTGTGAAAGAAAAAAGGATTCTATTATCTCTTGGTATATTTTAATAGATGAATTGATACCATATTACAGGGATATTAAGAGCAATACATTCTTTATTCAATTGATAAATCTTTGAAAAAAGGTCCAATTACAGAGCACATTCAATAATTCCAAAAGCTCAGTCTCAAGGTAAAGAATATTCCTGAGGAAAATTTGTTAGACATCTTTATAGGAACTTTAAAGGAGAACATTCAACATGAGGTGCGTCTCTTCAGACATAAATCCATAGAGCAAGCTTTCAATATGAAAAGGAAATTAGAAAACAAAAATATGGCTACTAGAAGGGTGGCCATTAATAAATATAGGGAGCACCATGTTCCCTCTTCTAAACCATCAAGTTTGACACCTCAACACATGTATGAAATAAGAGCAAAGGGACTATGTTTCAATTGTGAAAACAAGTATAGTAAAGGGAATAAATGTGGTGAGAAGAAATTATTCTACATTAATTTTGAAGAGGAAGAAGATCAAGAATTGGAACCATCACAAGAGATAGATATAAAATAAACTACTCCAACAATATCTTGTCATGCATTGGCCATAATCAATACTCCAAAAACCCTGAAGATACAATGATACATAAAAAATAAAAAGGTAACAATGTTAATTGATTCTGGTAGTACCCATAACTTCATCAATTACAAATTAGAAAAAAGATCTCAATTGCTTTGTCTTTCCAACACCAGAGTTTCAAGTAATGATTGCAGATGGAGGTACCATAAATTGTTATGGTAAGTGTCATATTATTAACCTCAATATGTGGGAGTATTTATTGGATAGTCCCATGATTTCCATCCAAATGTGTTGTGTTGATGTTGTATTAGGGGTCCAATGGTTACAATAATGTGGAACAATGGCCCTTAATTTTCAATATATTTTCATGATATTTTCCTTAGAAAGGAAGGGAATTGAGCTTAGAGGTATCTAAGGGAGTCCCTCTATTTTTATAAGCTCTAATAGCATGAAAAAATTACTCAAAAAGGGACACCAAGGTGTAATTGCAGAATTTTGCTCACTAGATATTCAAACATCTACATCCTATGCTCCAATGGATCTCCAAATAGTTATCAACAACCATTCCAAGGTATTTGGTCTTCCACCTACTCAAGATCATGACCATGTTATTCATTTGCAACCAAGAAGTGTACCACCTAACATTAGGCCTTACAAACATCCATATGCACAGAATAGTGAAATTGAGCGTATGATCCAAGAAATGTTAGAGGTGGGAATCATTCAACCTATCCAAAGTTCTTTCTCTTCACTAGTAGTGATGGTTATGAAGAAGGGTGGTTCATGGAATATGTGTCCAGATTATAGACAACTCAACAAAATGACCATCAAAGTTAAGTCTCCTATTTTTGTCATTGATGAATTATTATATGAATTGCATGGACCAATTTTCTTTAATAAGTTGGATATTCATTCAAAGTATCATCAAATTAGAATGAGACAAGATGACATTCACAAAAAATCCTTTAGAACACATGAAGGTAATTATAGGTTTTTGGTTATTCCATTTGGACTTACTAATGCACCTTCAACATTTCAAAGCTTGATGAATTCTATTTCAAACCCTTTCTCAAAAAAATTGTGTAAGTAATTTTTGATGACATAAAAATCTACAACAAATCTTGGGAGGAGCATGTACAACATGTTGACAAAGTATTACAACTTTTGGAAGAGCAACAAATTTATGCAAAGCCTTCCAAGTGTGATTTTAGGTTCAAGAATTGGAATATTTGGGTCATATTGTATCTCATGAAGGTGTAAAAGTGGATCCTAACACAATTAAAACAATGAGGGAATGGTTGATTCCCAAAGCCTTGAAGAACTTAGAGGATTCTTAAGATTGACAGGCTATTACTGCAAGTTTGTCAAGAAATATGGTCAAATAAAAACACCTATAAAAAAATTATTAAAGAAGGAAGAATTTGGTTGGACTCAGGCAACAACCAAAGCTTTTGAAAAACTTAAGGAGGCCATGTGTGCAACTCCTTTACTAGCCACACCCGACTTCACAAAAACATTTATTATGGAGTGTAAAGCTTTAGGCCATGGAATTGGTGTAGTTTTAATGCAGGAAGGAAGGCCCCTTGCCTTTGAAAGTGGTAGGCTCCACTTTTTCCATACAAATACATTCATCATTACACCTTTTCCCACATTTCACCAATAATACACGTCTCATTACGCCATAAACTGTCATTATTTGTTGTCATCCACGTTTATATATATAGTGTAGTTAATACATTGTTTTCCATGTTTTTAGTGATTAAATGATGATTATATCATGGTTTACTAATGATGGTTCATGAAGTATGATTCTTGTACTAGCATGATCAATATTCCTGTACCATAACTGCAGTTCAACATTCCCACAACATTACTGTCATTCTGGTACCTGTCATTATTTGGCATATTCATGTGTTTCTAGACAAAATTGGGAATGTGGGTTTTCTCCGCAGTGATGTTAGCATGCAGATGCATGTGTCAGAATGCACCCAGCTCACATGTGTGGACCTCTAGCTCAAGGACAACAATTCAGACAAAATTAATAGAAATTCTAGACAATCAACTTCACCCTTGATTTTCGTGCACATGAAGACAAATTTAAAGAATCTGGAACATGGGTTTTGTTCCCAACATGGTAATTTGGTAATGAAATGAGCAATTTTCTAAAAAAAGGCACGGGTTGGGAGTTAACGATGGTTCTTCAAACTAATATTTCCATAAATTTTATGATACACCCAGATTTGATGGTGCAGACTTGGAGATATGGGTTTGGATATGGTTTATTATTAAAGAGTTTATGCCCATGTCGCTTCTTCCAATATCCAGCCACTAGAAAAAGGAAAAGTCAAAGATGCTACATGGAACCTCTAAAGCAAAGGAAACGCCGAGAGTTTTGTTTCTTGTTATACAATATTTAGTACTTAGTTTTATGAAGGTTATTGTAAGCCACAACCTTACAAAAATTAAATAAATTTGTTATGAATTGATTTGCCCAAATCAACTAATTCCGAGAATTAGTTCAATTGGAAATTTGTATAAATGTTGTAGTAACTATATGGTAGGGGAATTAGTTTTTTTCAATAAGTTGATTATTTCGTAGATAATTATTTTAACAGAGGTTGGGCATTCAATTGGAAGTTGATTTCATTTTTTCAATGAAGAGCTAGTTATTGTAGAAGTTTTGATCCACTTCTTGATATGAGTTAGCTTCTCCAGGAGCATTGTCCAGGTCGGGAAGGGCCCCTCGATCCGGTAACGTCTTGGCCTTCCATTAATGAATTTAGATCGTTATTTGCATTTGATTTCATTCTAGTTGTGTGATATTTGTATTCACATTTAAAATTCCGTTCCGCACTATTTTAGAATTTGTGAGACCAATCCTTAGATCTGAACACCTGTAGCTTCTGTCTCTTTGCACTTAATTGTAGATCTCCTTCGAATTATCACGTATATGCTGCACATTGATGAGCTTCACCCCATCTTTGTAAATTAATGTTTTGCTACTCACTTCATTCTCAGAGTTGGATATGCTCTCCCTCTATCCGGTAGTATCTCCAAATATCCCTACTCTCTAGCGCATTCATTTACCTTTCCCCTCACCTCCACTCTTTCACATTGAAAACTCAACCCTAAACTCCTCACGTTGAGAGTTCTTCATTCATCGATCCAACGCTGCATAACATCCAGTTACATACATGTTGAATTAGGGTTCTATTGTTGGCATTGTTTTGTTTTATATTGTGTTTATTTCCATGCGTGATGTAAATTTCATAGTGCGTGAATTATATCACATTCTGTGCATTTATTATTGTTAAACAATGCATTTGTTATTATTCTATTGTTATATAGTATGCTTGTGTTATATATTCAATTATTGTGTTGCTTTATTACTATGTGTGTTGTTTATTTAATTGTCATCACATTTCATTCTTTGTTTATTGTTTTGTTAATTGCTATCTTCTTTTGTTTATTACATAATTTTGTTATTGTATGCATTACTTTGTTAACATGTATATGTTTTATTGATTGGTAAATATTTGTTTATTGTTTTGTTATCCTATATGTTAATTACTCAATTGTTATAACATTTTGTTAGTACATGCATTGTTTACGTGTTGTAGATTATTTTTCTATTGGTGTTGTCATGTGTATATTGTTCTATAATTATTGTTATGTTGTAATTATGTGGTGTTTTTTATTATTATTAAAAGTGCTATTGTTATATAAGTGGAAATGTAGCGTTAATTGGATTATCCACGAGAATCCATTCCATTCTTGTACAAAGAACCAAACTAATCTCATATCAACACATTCATTAATCTTGTACATAAAACAAAATTAATTCCATACCAACATTGATTTCACTTTCATTTCCAGGTGTATCTTTTCGATGACATTTCATTTGCGTAGTTTGAATTTAGATTCATATTTATTTGTTTTTCCTTTTAGCTGGTTTATTTTAATTTGTTTTTTCTTATGCTTGGTTTCATTTATTGTACTTTGGATTCCCGCACTTTAATTTTCCATAGATTCAATCACCAAAGGAATATTAAAGGCCTAACTCGTGAGATATGGATTTCCCGTAATGGGTTTCAACCTAAGGTGTTAGTTTATTTCCCGTCAATTGAATTTGTTTTCCTACTGTCTGTCTCATTTATTACATTAAAGTGTGCTTGCTGGCTTTAGATTAGGCTAGACTAGCTCCAATCTTGCACATACTATGCCTGCAACTCGAAACTTATGAGCCCCGACTGATAATTTAATGTTGGAATTAATAGTGCATATATATTTTACCCAACATTTTTGGTGCTGTTTCCGAGGAGGTGATAAAGGGATTGAAGTCTAGGTTGGTAGGTTGCCTTTAAATTACACAGCCTGGTGGAGGACAATACGGTAAGATGAGAGATAAGAACCCGCACATCCACTTTAGTGGGTCTCTACCCAAACCCAGGTCTGTTCCTTTTGCAAGTGTGTTTCTCTTTTGCAAAGTGTGCTTACTTTCCTGCAAGTGTGTTTATTTTGAGGCGAGTGTGGTGTTCTTTTCAATTTCTACAATTAGTTTCTATTATTTCTTATGGTTTGCTTAAAATTACTTTGAGTGTGTAGTTAGTTTTCATTTCTCATAAAAAATATTAAAAATAAAAAATACTTTGGGTGCTATAATATCCCCATGCACTAATCCATGTGTGAGACATGACCCATCAACCAACAAGATGGATTCAAAGATGATAATGAGTTTGGAAGAAATCTCTCAAATACTAGCAACAGTTGGGATCTCTTCTTCTCAGGAAGAGCACATCTTGAAAGCAGTCAGGAACCTATCTAGTTCTCCAAAATACATAGAAGAACCAAAGTCCTATGATCCATGCCTACAAGAAGATCGAGAAACCTTCATTGATCAATTTGACCAATCTACCAAGGATATCGAAGATTCATGGACCATATCTAATCGAGAGAAGCCATTAAAACCTGAGATCGAGGAGGATAAAGAATATAATACACAGAGTGGTTTAAATGAAGAGGTGGACCAAGGACACCATGATTATATTGAATGTTGGTTCTAGGTGACTGTCAGATTGCACCACCACTCTCTTCTTCAACAACCCTTCACATCATATTATTCAAAACTATTGGTTCATCATGTTCGGGTACTTATTGAAGTTTATTTTATAAACCTGAATGTGAGTATATTTATGATCCTTTTATGCATGTGGCTTCATTGGAAGTATTCATATACTTGAAAAGGGGTCTTTTCTTAGGTAAGGTAGGACAATAAATAAATAAATAAATGTTGCATGTAGTTGTTAGTTTGGTGCAACATCGTTTTTTTTTTTTTTTTTAAATGTTTTTTTCAATAATTGTCACTGTCAAGCTGAGAAACTAATCTTAAGGGAGACCGTTTCCCCAAAAATTTTAATATTTTTTTCAGCTGATAGTCAGATCCTTTTCTAAGTTTTCTAAATAAATTAGGCTATGATGATTTGTTGGAGTTTTGCAAGTATCTTCTTTTCAGCTGGATTGGGAGAACATCTCCATGACTTATTTAGGGAAGTGATTTCATTTCTTTTGGTTCTGTTGTTTTGTCAAAATTGTCTTCTATTTTGATCTTTTATTACCTAAGAATTTTTTGGGACAACTGAATTTCATTTCCTTTTACCCCCTAAACTTTGTTTGTTTGAAAATTGTTCTCTAACTTTTATTAGTTTTCCCTACTATTTTTTTGAACTGTTTTCCTTGAAGAAATTTACAGTTTAGGTAATTATTAATAATGCAAAACTAAAAAGAAAAGAGTTCAATTATTAAACCCAAGACTTCTTGACATAACCAATCATTTTCAGTTCTTTTAGATATTTCTTTTCCCTTCTTTATACAAAATTTCAGATCATTTATTATAGCAGTAACTCATAGCCCTATCTTTGATTATACTATGTGATTACATAAAGTTAAAATTCCATATTATGAGGCCCATAGGCATCTAGTACAACCTGATCTAATCTCAAAGTTGGTCAGTAGATCATCCTTATTAAAGAGTAGCGGGAGAGGGCATGAAGTTTCTACCCATGGGAACACTACTATAATACTATGTGAAGGTACTTTAGGTTATTCTATAATGGCATCATCCATCACACATTAAGTAAATTTAATGATGATATGTCTTTGGACTGATCTAAATACACAATTTTATTTTTCATGTGAACAATCTTTTATGGGAAATTTGTAGAATATCTTCCAACCTAATACCATCCCATCTCGTAAAAAGGTTTTCATAGATGCTCCTCCATTCACCCATCCAAAATGAACCTATGAAATTTGATCTTAAGGGTGAATTTTGGGAGAAGAGCCTCTGATGGAAAATGGGTGTAAGAGGCTAACCCACTGGGATACTAAACAAGTCTACTGGTAGAAGGTACCAGCCTGTGGTATGACTAGGAAAACTCATCAGGTTACTGAACAGGCTCGTGGGCAATGTAGTATTCTTTCTTGGGGGGATATTTCTTAGATGTCAAAATTACCCCATCGGATTACTGAACATACTTACTGGTAAGGGTTCTGATTTTGATATGCCTAATCTATCTTTGTATGTATGAACGATACACTTATGTAAATCATTAAGAAGAAGCATGCATGGTTGAACTAAAGGTTAAATAAAATCCATCTATTTTCCATTTGAGAATAACCCTAAGTCGACCTTAAGACTCTATCATCCAATTCATACTATATCTAAGATGTATGATCTTAAGAGTTAGACCATGATATTAGAAGCTTAATGTACTCAACTCTAAAATCAATCTTTATTTCTTGAATGATTGTAAATCTTTTCATAGTGAAAAATGTTGACTGGTTTCCTATGGGGTTTTCATTTGTTGATACCGCTAATACTCTTTTATTTTCCTTCCTAAAGGAGAAGAACAAAATCCCTACTATAATTTATACAGGGCTCTCTGAACATAAGTGCTACTAATCTTTTGACGAATTTTGTTTAATCAAGGAAATATAAATACTTGCTATAGAATGGAAAAGATGATTATACATTTTTTGTGGGTTATTCTTGAATTATCTCAGTCAATCATAGAGGGGGAATATTCATAATTGATCTTCTAAAATTGTTCAAATCTAAATTTCCAAAATGTGACATTGGATGTACTTACATGATCTTATGATTTTCTCTCAGTGTGGTTAGGCTTAACACTCATGGGATTTGTTTCCACGATTCATTAACAACTCCCATGTTTCTGTTCTTAGAAACTCTCAGATTGGTATCAACAAAAGATGGGAACAATTTTTTTTTATTGTAGCTGCATGCCACTCAGTATTAAGCAGTTTGCACGAGGAAATGAAAACTATTTGGTTTGGGGGAGATCTCCAGATCCCTTCCAGATCTCCAGAGTCTCTCTTCAACATCTCCAACATCTTTAGTTCATCTCAACCAATTTTTTTTCCAGGATTCAACAGATCAACATCCATTCTCTTCAAATCTCATCATATTTTGTACAAATCTCATAAGATTTATTCTCTTCAATAGTTCTCAACTTTGCTATGCCTCATCTTCAACTTTCAGCGGTCCACATCATGGCTCCATAGATATTTCATCATGTTCTGCATAGTTTTCACTTCAACGTGTATTATAATTCAAAGCAAAGGTAACTTGAGGTAAACATGTATAATTCTCTTTAATTTACTAAGAATTTGGAAAAGATGATRCATAACCACTATAACCTACTCCACAATCCACTATACATTATTACCACTTAGAAAGTACAATCAAAACCACTTAGTAAACCTTCCATTTTCACTCCACCAGTCATATTGAAAATTAYACTCTGATCATAAGACGAAGCAATGAAAAGGAAATATGTGGTATACAAATACAAACATAAAGCAACATMTTTAGTGTCTTCTTGTACATATAAARMATTCCTAGTTCATYTGAATTTTTTGAATAAGAGGATGAAGTCATTGTTTYCTACCCAAGAAAAKAACCACAAGTAAACCTTGGTCTTAGAATGAATATAATATACATAGTATAAAGGTGTCCAAGTTCATAYGACCACCATCCCCATCATTTCACATTCTCCACACTCATACCATTCACTATCACCCTATGATAACCCATATCTTGCTTGTCCTCTATTTTTATGATAGTTTTGTCTCTTTGTTTAAATCAATTTGTGACAATATAATYRGTTTCTAGAGTGTCGCTCCACAAGAACCAACACCTATGCGAAGAAACAAGGTCACATAAATCTATAAGCATAGTATCATAAGTTTTTCACCTTGTTTGCATGAAGACATGCAAATTCTTGGGTTTGGGGGTGCGTTGGGCTCCAATTTTGCCATATTTTCCACCATACAAAAACATTCATCATTACGCATTTTCCCACATTTCACTAATAATACACGTCTCATTACGCCATAAACTGTCATTATTTGTTGTCATCCACGTATATATATATATATATATATATATATATATATATATATATATATATATATTGTGTTTAAAACATTGTTTTCCATGTTTTTAAATGATTAAATGATGATTATATCATGGTTTACTGACGATGGTTCATGAAGTGTGATTCTTGTACTAGCACGATCAATATTCCTCTACCATAAATGCATTTCAACATTCCCGCAACATTACTGTCATTCTGGTACCCATCATTATTTGGCATATTCACACATTTCTAGGAAAATAATGGGAATATGGATTTTCTCTGCAACGATGTTAGCATGCAGACACAAGTGTTGGAATTCACCCAGCTCGCATGTGTGGACCTCCAACTCAAGGGAAACAATTCAGCCAAAATTAATAAAAATTCTAGACAGTCAACTTCTCCCTTGATTTTCGTGCACATGAAGACAAATTTGAAGAATCTAGAACATGGGTTTTGTTCCCAACATGGTAATTTGGTGATCAAGACAGTCGTTTTCTAAAACAAAGGAACGGGTTGGGAGTTATTGATGGTTCTTCAAACTAATATTTGCAGAAATTTTATGATACACCCAGATTTGATGGTGCAGACTTCGAGATATGGGTTTGGATATGGTTTATTATTAAAGAGTTTATGCCTAGGTCGCTTCTTCCAATATCCAACCACCGGAAAAAGGAAAAGTCAAAGATGCTACATGGAACCTCTAAAGCAAAGGAAATGACGAGAGTTTTGTTTCTTGTTATACAATATTTGGTAATTAGTTTTATGAAGGTTATTGCAAGCCATAGCCTTCCAAATATTAAATAGATCCATTATAAATTGATTCGCCCAAATCAACTAATTCCAGGAATTAGTTCAATTGGAAATTTGTAAAAATGTTGTAGTAACTATATGGTAGGGGAATTAATGTTTTTCAATAAGCTGATTATTCCATAGAGAATTATTGTAACTGAGGTTGGGCATTCAATTAGAAGTTGATTTCATTTTGTCAATGAAGAGCTGGTTATTGTAGAAGTTTTGATCCACTTCTTGATCTGAGTTAGCTTCTCTAGAAGCGTTGTCTGGGGAGGGAAGGTCCCCTCAATATAGTAATATCATGGCCTTCTATTAATGAGTTTAGATCATTATTTGCATTTGATTTCATTCTACTAGTGTGATATTTGTATTCACATTTAAAATTATGTTCTGCACTATTTTAGAATTTGTGAGACCAATCCTTACATTAGAACACCTGTAGCTTCCATCTCTTTGCATTTAATTATAGATCTCCTTCGAATTATCACATATATGATGCACATTGCTAAGCCTCACTTCATATCTGTAAATTCATGTGTTGCTACTCACTTGGTTCTCATATTTGGATATGCTCTCCCATATGCTTTCTCCTCACGTAACCAATAGTATCTACAAATCTCCCTACTCTCCAACACATTCATTTACCTTTCCCCACGCCTCTGCTCCTTTACATTGTCAACTCATCCCTAAAATCCTCACGCTGAGAGTTCTTCATTCATCAATCTAACGTTGCATAAAATCCAGTTACGTACATGTTGAATTAGGGTTCTATTGTTGGCATTGTTTTGTTTTATATTGTGTTTATTTCCATGTCTGATGTAAATTTCATAGTGCGTGAATTATATCACATTCTGTGCGTTTATCATTGTTAAACAATGTGCATGTTATTATTCCATTGTTATATAGTATGCTATTGTTATATTTTCAATTGTTGTGTATTTTTATTACTATGTGTGTTATTTATTTAATTTTCATCATGTTTAATTATTTGTTTATTGTTTTGTTAATTGTTATCTTCTTTTGTTTATTACATAATTTTGTTATCATATGCTTTACTTTGTTAACGTGTGTATGTT
Organism: Picea glauca; assembly: GCA_000966675.3. Taxonomy (NCBI): domain Eukaryota; kingdom Viridiplantae; phylum Streptophyta; class Pinopsida; order Pinales; family Pinaceae; genus Picea; species Picea glauca. Next base: position 1,059,994 of record JZKD02S2144791.1, read on the forward strand.
TTATTGCTTGGTAAATATTTGTTTATTGTTTTGTTATCGTATATGTTAATTACTCAATTGTTATAACATTTTGTTAGTACATGCATTCTTTACGTGTTGTATATTATTTTCCCGTTGGTGTTGTCATGTGTATATTGTTCTATAATTATTGTTAAGTTGTTATGTTGTAATTATGTGGTGTTTTATTTATTAAAAGTGTTATTTTTATACAAGTGGAAATGCAACGTTAATTGGATTATCCACGAGAATCCATCCCATTCTTGTACAAAGAACCAAACTAATCTCATACCAACACATTCATTAATTTTGTACATAAAACAAAATTATTTCCATACCAACATTGATTTCACTTTCATTTCCAGGTGTATCTTTTCGAGGACCTTTCATTTGCGTAGTTTGAATTTATATTCATATTTATTTGTTTTTCCTTTTAGCTAGTTTGTTTTAATTTGGTTTTTATTGTGCTTGGTTTCATTTATTGTACTTTGGATTCCTGCACTTTAATTTTCCATAGATTCAATCACCAAAGGAAGATTAAAGGCCTAACTCATGAGATATGGATTTCCCGTAATGGGTTTCAACCTAAGGTGTTAGTTTATTTCATGTCAATTGAATTCATTTTCTGACTGCTTGCCTCATTTATTGCATTGAAGCGTGTTTCCGGATTTAGATTAGGTAGACTAGCTCCAATCCTGCACATACTGTGCCTGCACCTCAAAGCTTATGAGCCTCGATTGATAATTTAATGTTGGAATTAATAGTGCATATATATTTTACCCGACAAAAAACATCCAACTTAAAGGGAAACAATTACTCATAACCATTTATGAAAAATAAATATTGGCCATACTACATGCAATGAAGAAATTGACGCCTTACCTAATAGGAGCACACTTCAAAGTAAAACCATATCATGATAGTTTGAAGTACCTCTTGGAGCAATGATTATCTTTATAAGAGAAACAAAAATGGGTTACAAATATGCTAGGTTATGACTTTGAAATTATCTACAAAAAAGGAAAACATAATATTGTGGTAGATGCACTTTTAAGGAAAGAAGAAGAAATAGAAGGCTCACTATGTTCTATTTCTATTCTATAATCTGATTGGTTGGAAGAAGCAATGATAGAATGGAATCAAGATAAAGCGGTATGCAATATCATTCAACAACTACAAGAGGAACCCAATTCATTAGATAAAATTTTATTGAAGAATGATTTGCTATGGTATCATGATCTCCTATATTTATGTAAGAATTCCCAACTAAAACAAAAGGTGCTTCTGGAATTGCAACTTCTTCTATAGGAGGACATTCAGGGTTTTTGAAAACTTACCATAAGATCGAGAATGATTTTTTCTGGGAAGGTATTAAAAATGATGTTCAAATGTTTATGTCTAAATGTGTGGTCTACCAATAGAATAAGGGAGAGACAATCAAGACACCAGGTCTCCTACAACAATTATCTATTCCAAGTCAACATTTGGAAGAAGTTTTAAGGGATTTTATTACAGGTTTACCCAAATCTCAAGGAAAGACTGTCATCATGGTAGTAGTGGATTGAATGATAAAGTATGCCCAATTTTTTCTCTCTTTCTGATCCTTTTAAAGCAAGTATAGTAGCTACAACATTCATGGAAACAATTCAAAAGCTACATGGACTCCCAAATATTGTTGTAAGTTAGAAAGAGCCAATTTTCACTGGAAAATTTTGGACTGGATTATTTTCTTGTTTGGGTACTCAATTGGCTCACAACTCATCTTACCATCCTCAATCTAATGGGAAAACTAATATTGTGAGTAATGTTTAGAAGGTCATTTTCACTGCTTTGCATTTGATAAACAAAAAAATGGGTCAAGTGGTTACCATTGATAGAATGGTGGTACAACACATCCTTCCATACTTCATACAAAATGTCCTCATTTATATCATTTTATGGATATCATCCTCCATCCTTCACATCACCCTTTAAATAGAATACAAAGGTTTAGGAAGTGGAGGACCACATAGGGAACCAACAATTTAAGGACAAATTGGTCATGGCACAAAATAGAATGACACAACAAGCAAATCAACATCGTAGTGAAAGGGAATTTGGAGTGAGGGATTGAGTATTTTTTAGGCTACAACCATATAAACAATGTCCGTCTAGCAAAAAAATAAGGACAATAAGTTAGCACCCAAATATTATGGCCCCTATAAGGTGTTGCAAATAATTGGAAATATGGATTACAAATTGGAGTTGCTCCATCTTCACGTGTACATCTAGTCTTCCATGTTTCTTTCTTAAAGAAGGTAATCGGTGACAAGATCCCGGTCCAAACTATTTTACCATATATTAATGAAGAAGGGAAAATCATACTAGAACTAGAAATAATCCTTGAAACAAGGATTAATCAATTGCGGAATCGATAAATTATTGAGTACCTTGTCAAATGGAAGAACCTACCATTGAAAGAGGTGACATGGGAAGATGAGTTATTCATGCCAAAACACCCGCAGTTAGTCAAGTGTTGAGGACAACACTTTTTTTAAGGGGAGGGCCATGTTAATCCCTATAAAAAGCTTCATTTTAAGTACAAAACCCCTTATTAAGGCTTAGGTATTGAATTAATACATTTATATTGTTATATTTGTATGTCGGATAGAACCCTTGATTGTATGCTTTCATTATAATTGCACCCCTTTGTCTCCTAGATATATACCAATGATACCTAGTCTTAGGATCATCTTGTCTAATCTAATATTATATTCTGAATTAAATATATTGTAAAAGGAGGTTCCTCCCTTGAAGTGGATTGTATTCATTGACTTTTATCATTTTAAGGAGTTGGATCATAACATATGTGTACTAATATCATAAATATTATCTATGTCCAATACACACATTTTCTTGTTTCTTTCCATATTTTCTTCTACATGTGGAAGAAGTTGGCCTTTGAGTTGATTGTGCTAGTGAGATTGATGTAGAAAAGGGGTAAAATGACAACTTAAAAATGACATAACTTCCTAGTTAGAGCTTAGAAATTAGAAAGAGAGTAGTCTTTGGAAAAATATTGAAGACTAGAATCCATCTCTTGGTTTTGAAGAGTAGAAATGATCAGAAAAACAAAAGAAGATGACTAGTGGCCTAAAAGGGAAAAAATGTGCCTAATTTTTGAGAAAATTGCAGAGTTATGATAAATTTGATATTGATTATTGACTAACATAATTTGTTGCATGCACATTTGTAGAATTAGGGGTACAACCAGGACATATCAACTCCAGAATGAGGACTAGAGATATAGAAGATGCACAAAGACCTTACAAATATGAGGATGAAGTTAGGGGGATGAATATCAACCTATTAAATGCAGATACCAATTCTAATGGGCATAGGGAAGGAAAATTAGAAAAAATAGAGACAATAGAGACAATAGAGACAATGAGAATTCTGGAGAGATAATTGTTGAGATAGAAAGCATACAATGAGAGGATTATAAGAGGTAAGGAAGAGTAGAATAACATTAATACCCAATTGCTACAAAGTCTGAATAATTTGTAGAGAAAAACTCATAAGGATTCTATCACATGACATGCAACCAATTCAAGACATGCAATATATTGCAAGTCTCATGAAAGGAGGGATGATCACAAAGGATCAAGGAACTCAAGAAGTGTGAGTAAGAATCACCATTCACCTAGACATTCAACTAGAAGAGCACATCAATTTTTAGAATATGAAAAAAGAACAATTTTGTCCCCTATTAGGAATCAAAGGAGAAGGTATGAGATGGAAATTTTGTAAGCGGAACTCATGAAGCTCAAGCCACGAACATTTTATGGAGAGCATAGGAAAGGTGAAGATGTTGAAGCATGGTATTAGGGCATGCAAAAATATTTCCAACTACATAATTACTCATCCAACATTGAAGAAATAATTTATATCTACCATCTTCAAGGGAAATCTTCCATGTGGTGGGACCAACTCAAGTAGGTGAAGCATTTGGATAAGAAGAGAGTGTCATGGAATAATTTCAAAAAGTGTTTCTAGAAAAAATACTTGTCAAAGCATTATTATGACAAGAAGATGCAAGAGATCTTTGAACTCAATCTTGGAAACATGACTATGAAAGAGTAGGAAAGAGATCTTTGGATATTTTGAGGTATGTTGGTTTCATCAAGGATGAGAAGGTAAAAATTTAGAGATTTCTGAGTGGAATTCCATCCTTCTATAATGATAAAATTAATTTTGATGAGCCCAACACCCTAGAAAAAGCTGTGAGAAAAGATAAGTATTTGTATGAGAAAAACAAAGGAAGCTCATCTTTTCAAAAGGATTGAGATGACAAGAAGAAATGAAATATGGAGCAAAGAAATAAAGGGTATAAGACACCATTTTTAAGAAATAGTCCTCAAACACACCAACAAAGAAAACCAACACAAAATGAGCATAGGATGACATAGTCTTTGGGGAAAAGGCCAAGACAGAAGCCCATAAAATGTTGGGGATGTAAGGGAGAATACATGTATACAGATTGTCCTCACAAAGGAGATAGGATGTGGATTGCCCATAATATTCAAGAAACTAATATAGTTGAAGACATGGGTGGATGCATGCCAAGGATTTGTGTAGCCTTGGAAAATAGGTAGTAAGACCATCAATATCACATGATTGAGTGATTCGAATTTTATGAGTAGAACAAAATGAATACAAATTATTAAAAGATACTTAACACAAAATAACAGAGATACAATAAAACTGGTTTCTATTCAATAAGGAAATAAGATGAAACTGTAAAATGCAGCGGAAAACAAGCTTGCTAGAATGGTGGCGACTTATCTCTGAGAAGAGATGTGACGACTGTGCTCATTCGCAAGAAGATGATTAAAATGAGCCTTTGAAGGAATTTTTAAAATAAACAGGAATGCCAAAAACCCTATACATCCAAAAACCTAACCCTAGGAGATGAAGCGCCAAAAGTCATGTGGGCCACATTTGGGTAAGTTAGTACATCAACTTCCCGGGGTTGTAACTTTTGCATACGATCTCTATTTTAGGCACATGATAGCCCATTGGAAAGGTATCATCGATGAAATTCATTTTGGGGCCTCAATCATGTTGAAGGACATTATTGAGAAGCTCGATCCTGAAAAACCTTCATTTAGGCCCTCAAAATGGCCCCGAAAGTTAAAACTGCTAAAAGTAGTAAATTGCCAAAATTGCCAGAAAACTGTTTTGAGCCAGTTGGAAATGGTGGAAGGCCACCAATATCCACTTGGATCAATCCTACATCCTTAGGAAGAAATGGTATCCATTGCGTTGAGGTCCCCCATCAGATGAGGAAATTTCTGCTGAATTTGGCCTTGGGTGAGCCACTTGCCTTGGTGCAGGAGCTGCCATGCTTTGACGACTCGATAAAGCTGGATCCTTTACTGTCGAGTGCCCTTGATCTGTGTGTCCAAAATATGATCATTGAATGCCTGTTGTATGCAGTCGGGGTTGAGCTATGTTGGTGTCAACTGTTCTACTACCTCTGAGGTGTCCAATAATGGTGGGAAGTAAGGCCAAAAGAGATCCACGTTGAACACTGGGTGCAGGCCAAGGAATGAAGGAATGTTGAGCTCAAAAGCATTTTCACCCACCGCCTTGGTGATGGTGCATGGCCCATAACAAAGTGGACGAAGCTTCCGATGGGGCCCTGTGAGGTGTTCTTTATGCAAGTGCAACCAAACTTTGTCTCCCACCTAAAACTTATGTGGCACTCGGTGTTGATCATGGTGTTGTTTGTACTTGGCATTGGACTTCTGTAGAATATCCTGAACCTATTGGATGATGTGTTGGATCTTCTCAATTAACCGGGTGGCTTTGTTATCTTCAGTTGGAGCAGAGGATGAGTCTTCTGAGGTGGCCGTAAGAGGTAGTGCAACATCCATGGGACCCAATGGTTAAAATCCCAACCCCACCTAAAAGGGGCTGTGGCCGGTGGAGCTATGCAGGGCTCAGTTGTAGCTATGATGAACATAGGGAAGAATCTCATCCCATGTGTGGGGGTGCTTTGAATTGTACATGCGCAGGATGTGCATGATCATTCAATTTACGACCTCGATTTGGCCGTCTGTTTGGGGGTGGAATGTCGTGGATTTGGTGAGCTTGGTGTCTAGCAGTGACCAGAGGCTCGACCAGAATGTGCTGAGAAATCAATTGTCTCGATTTGAGACAATGGTTTGTGGGATTCCAAAATGTACCCATAATCATTCAAAGAAGAGCTTGGCAGTGGCCTCTGCTGTGATGATCTTCTTGTAGGTGACCATAATCTCCATTTTAGAAAAGCGATTAACAACCACAAAAACAAAGTCATTGCTTATTTTGGTGGATGGGAGGCCCGAAATATAGTCCATTGAGATGGATTCGCATGGCCTGTCAGGAGTAGGAAGAGGGGTGTACAAGCCCTGTTTCTTAGTGGTCATTTTGGCAATCGCGCAGGCAGTGCAAGACCTGATATACTTGCTAACATCCCGTCGAAGTTTCAGCCAATAGAAATGTTTCTACAACATTTCCACTATCTTTTCGACACCAAAGTGTCCTGCCACTCGAATGTAGTGGGCTTCCCAAATCAGCTTCGCTTGCTCGCTTGATGGAACACAAATGTGGCCCAGATGACACAACACCCCATCCTGAATATGGAAATTAGCAACCACTGAGTTTGCATCCAACATTTGGTAGGTGGTGGTGAATTCTGGGTCTATCTCATAGATTTGGGGCCATCTATAGGTCTCGTGGCCAAAAGAGTCTAGCACCTTGGTGAGTGTCGTGACTGGTGGTCGGCTGAGGCAATCAACGACTCGGTTGGTCCTTCCTATTTTATACTTGATATTGAGGTGGAACTGCTGCAAGTAGGTGGACCACTTCTGATGGCGTTCATTCTGCAATTTGCCTTGTGTTTGCATAAACTACAATGGCTTATGATTAGTGTGGATCACTATCTCCTTCCCAAGAGTATAGTGCCTCCATTGGTGGTAGGTTTTCACAATGGAGTACATCTCTCTGTTGTAAGTCGGGTACTTACAGACAACATCTGATAGTGTCTCACTGTGATAGGCCACATGGTGGCTGTGTTGAGTGAGAACGACACCCACAACATAGTCTGAAGTGTCTGTCTTGATCTCAAATGGCTGCTGCAGGTCCGGTAATGAAAGTACTGGGGATGAGCACAAGCACTGCTTCAAATTGTTGAACGCTTGTTGTTGGGACCGACCCCACACAAATTTTTCCTTACCACCACTCCTGGTTACTTGCCTGAGGGCCCAAGCAATATGGGAGAATCCCAACACAAACCCGTGGTAGAAATTGGCAAGGCCCAAGAAGCTCCAAAGTTCAGTGAGTGTGGTTGGGTCTAGCTAGTCACGGATGACTTGGATCTTGGATGGATCCACATGTAATCCATGTTTATCAATGATGTAGCTGAGGTAATGGACCATGTCCATGCCAAAGGAGCATTTCTCCAAGTTGGAGTACAACTTATGTTGTTGCAGGGTGTGCAGAACCTACTGAATATGTTGCAAGTGTTTCACCCAAGTCTTTCTATAGATAAGGATGTCATCCAGGTAAACCACTACAAAAGTATTGGTGAATGGTCACATGATATCATCCATCATCCTCATAAAAGTGGCTGGAGAATTTGTCAAACCAAAGGGCATGACCAACCATTCAAAAATACCTTCCTTTGACTTAAAGGCTGTCTTCCATACATCTTTCTGTTCTATCAGAACCTGATGGTAGCCAGACTTCAGATCGATATTGCTGAAGTATTTGGCCCTCGTGAGCTGATAAAGGAGGTTGTCGATTTGAGGAATCGGGTACCATTTTATGACTGTGATTTTATTCAGGGCTCGATAATCAATGCAGAGTCGCTAGGTTCCATCTTTCTTCTATACCAGAACGATTGGGATCCCACACAGTGATGAGCTAGGACATATGTTCCCCTTGTGGAGAAGTTCTTGGGTCCGCCACTTGATTTCCTCATTCTCTACCAAAGAGCGGCGGTAGACTGGCCCATTGGGAAGCAGTGCACCGGGGGTTAGATCGATGGGGTGCTTGACCTAACAGTGAAGAGGTACCCTGGTAGGTGAGGAGAAGATGTCTAAATATTCTTCCATTATCTTATCCATTTGCTTCTTCTGTGTAGAGAGGTTGGCCACAGAGGCCCTAGATGTGGCTGTAATCTTTAGCTCACTCTGAGAGGGAATCACGAAGAAGACAAAATTCCCCGTCTATGAGATGAACTTCCTACATTGCTTGGTAGAGATCAAGGAGATAACACTAGGTGTGTTGACAAATATTTAACAGACAACGAATGGAAAATATTTAACATACATCGAATGCTTGTCATTGATGGAAAGTAGCATAAGTACAGGAAGAATGTACAGAGGATTGATGGCATGAGTACAAGAAGTTTGTAACAAACATGAAAACATAAGATAAGTTCAGGAAGATCAAATGATCAAAGGCCCATAAATCTTGAGAAGCATTTCTGATCATTGGATCCATTCAAAATTCTCGAAAGAATGAGGGCCGTCAGATCAGAATATAGACAAGAAGAGCACTGAACAGGAGGACAGATCTCAAACATTAGATCTAAGCGTATGACCCGACCATCGTTGGATCAAGGAGAACCTACACACCTTTTAAAGTATAACAAGGAGAAGCAGGCGTAATCGCGATATGCGAAATCACGACTTAATCTGAGCCATCAGATCGAGGTTGAATCTGGACCATTGATTCTAGTCCATGTCGGAGTTTCGAGGATCGCGTGTTGAAGATGTCAAAGAAACAATGCAACAAGAATGTCGATTTCGCGATATGCGAAATTGTGATTCAATCGCAGCCGTTGAATCAAGATCAGATCTGGACCGTTGATCTAACTCCATATCAGAGTTTCAGGGATCGCAACATGGAGAGGCAAGTAAACAATGCAACAAGAATGTTGATTTCGCGATATGCGAAATTGCGATTCAATCGCAGTCGTTGAATCAAGATCAGATCTGGACCGTTGATCTAACTCCATGTCAGAGTTTCGGGGATTGAGAGTTGGAGATGTCAAAGTTTATTAACATCAGGAATCCCGATATCGCGATATGTGAAATCGTGATTTAATTACAGCCGTTGAATAGAGATCAGATCTGGATCATTGACCTAACTGGGGGTGAATCAGTTGTATTAGTAATTTCAACAAGGTGAAATTACCTCGGGTATCCTGTACAATCTCTTGTTCAAAGTAATAATAACACTACGAGGCATAGAATCATATACAACATGATGCTTCCATAAATATGGTTGGCCTAAAAGAACATTACAACCAGAGGAGCAACATCACAAAATACCTCATCTTTGAAGGGTTTGATGCCGTATGATAGGAGACATTGTTGGCTGATGTGGATATCGCTTCCTTGGCAGAGCCATCCAATGGTGTAGGGATGTGGGTGTAGTGTTGTCAGCAGGGAGAGTCACTTGAAAACATCAGCTGAGATGAGGTTCTTCTGGCTACTACTATCCATGATGAAGTAAAACGGGGTAACTTCACCCACATTTGTGAATGGAAGAGGCACTCGCCTTTCTCTGGATAGTCTGGTTCACTGGGATGGAGCTTGGCAGTAGCAACGGTAGCACTAGGTTCTGTGTCAATGATCTGTCTCCCACTTTCTGGTTTTGAATCGGAGTCGGAACCCGCATATGATTTAGAGGCTTTCACCTCAACCACCAATGACTTCTTGGTGTGATAATCAACAGTGTTATGCCAGGGACTCTTATGGAAGTTGCACCACTTCCCAATATCTTTCTTTGTATTTCTAGTATCTTTCTTTTCCTATGGATTGGACTGGTTGTCCTAATGTTGTCCATCTTTTCTATTTCCTTTGTTCTTCAGGTTGGGGCCTCCCTTTACTTGCTTTTGTTGTGCGGGGTTCCTAGGCCCAAATTTCCTCGTCTTTTGTTTGAGCTTCTGCTCAATTTTGACAACAAATCGATAGGCTGTGCCCAAGGATGAGATGTCCAGAAATTCCATTTTGGTCTGGATGTATTGATGTAGAGCACCATGATATTTGAGCACCAGATGTCACTTTGAATCTTTGATACCCATCTTGGTGCACAAGGTATGGAAGATATTTGTGAACTCAGGCACCGCTTAGTCTCTTTCTTGCCGCAGTGTGGTCCATTTTGTATACAGGTCGTCATAACTTCCGACATGGTAGTATTGTTTTTTGATAACATCCCTGAAGGATTACCAAGTGACTATGACTGTAAATAATGAGGGTTCCTTTGTTTCCTTTTGCTCACAGAAAGTGTCCCACCAATATTTGACATGGAGAATGGCTTTGAGGAGTGCAAAAGTAATTTTTTCTCTATTCGAAAAGTTATGGACATAAAAATACCCTTCTAGTAGATTTAACCACTTGTCTACAACATATGCATCTATTTGACCTTCAAATGTAGGAATATCAAAGTTTATTTGTACCTTGAAGGGGGCAACACCTCTGCTTGAGGAAGATGCGTCACCTGTTGGTAGCCGTCGAAGTATTTGCGCGAAACTATCCATCATCTCGTTCCTCTGTTGCGTGAGGGATTCCTCAAGCAAAATTTTGAAAGGATCTCCTATCACATTGTCTTTCTTTTCTCCTACCATGAGAGGTCATTTGGGCATGAGAGATCTTTTGTCCTCAAGAGAAACAAGCTCGAGACCCAATTCTTTGTACCTTGACCTTGTTGGGGACATGCATTAAAACGATAAGGAGCAGACCGCTCTGATACCATTGATCCATATTTTATGAGTAGAACGAAATGAATACAGATTATTAAAATATACTTAACACAAAATAACAGAGATACAATAAAACTGGTTTCTATTCAATAAGGAAATAAGATGAAACTGTAAAATGCAGCGGAAAACAAGCTTGCTGGAATGGTGGCGACTTATCTCTAAGAAGAGATGTGACAGCTACGCTCATTCGCAAGAACATGATTACAATGAGGATCTTAAGGCCTTTTTACAATAAAAAGGAATGCCAAAAACCCTATAGATCCAAAAACTTAACCCTAGGAGATGAAGCGCCAAAAGTTAGGTGGGCCTCGTTTGGGTAAGTTAGTACATCAACTTCCCGGGGTCGTAACTTTTGCATACGATCTCCATTTTAGGCGCATGATAGCCCATTGGAAAGGTATCATCGAGGAGATTAATTTTTGGGCCTCAATTACACTAAAGGCTATTATTGATAATCTCTATCTCGAAAAATCTTCATTTAGGCCCTCAAAATGGCACCGAAAGTTAAAATTGCTAAAAATAGTAAATTGCCAAAATTGCCAGAAAACTATTTTGAGCTAGTTGGAAATGGTGGGAGGCCAACAATATCCACCTGGATCATTGAGGTAGAAGGTAATATCAATAACCAACCCATATCTATTTTAATATATTATGGATCTAGTCATAGCTACATAGATCCTAATCTTGTCAAGATGTTTCATTTGAAAAGAAGAAAGAATGGAAAATCTTGGTTGGTATAACCACCTATTGGAGCTAAGAGAAGGATCAATGAGATGTTTAAGGATTGTTTAATGGACATGAATGGATTCAGGACAAAGGAATATTTGAATATCATACCTTTGGGTTCATATGATTACTTTCTTGGTATGTATTGTTTGGAAAAGAAACATGATGTCTTATATTGCTACAACAAGGAATTCACTTGTCTTGATAAGGAAGGAAAACAAAGGAAATTTCAAGGGATTCCACGACCTATATCTATCAGAGAAATTTCATCCATGCAATTGAAAAAGAGTTTTAGGAAAGGGTGACAAATTTATGTATCCCATATGGAAGAGGTAGATAAGGATAAAGTTCCAAGTATTGAAGACCATCCAATCTTAAAATAATATAGAGACATGTTTGGGGAATTACTAGGATTACGACCAAAGAGAGACATTGACTTCTCCATTGATTTGGTGCCTGGAGGTTCCCCAATTTCCAAGACTCCCTATAGAATGAGCACACCAAAGCTAAAGGAATCATAGATGTAGCTTGAAGAAATTTAAAAAAAGGAGTACATACGCCCAAGTGTCACCTTGGGGTGCCCTAGTGCTCTTTGTGTAGAAGAATGATGGAACCTTAAGGCTATGTATTGATTTCAGGCAACTGAATAAGGTTACCATAAAGAAAAAGTATCCTTTGCCAAGGGTTTTTCTTTTTGATAAAATGAAAGGAGAAAGGATATTTTCCAAGATTAACCTAAGGTTAGTATACCATTAAGAGAGAATCAAAGAATAAGACATCACTAAGATGGCATTTAAAATGAGATATGAACATCATGAATTTGTAGTGGTGCCATTTGGGTTGTCAAATTCAGTAGCTATATATATGTGCCTAATAAATGGAGTGTTCAAACTATATAGAAAAATTTGTTATTGTTTTCTTGGATGATATACTCATGTACTCAAGGATAGATGAAGAACATGAGAATAATTTGAGGTTTGTACTACAAGTGTCGAGAGAGAACCAATTGTATGCCAAATTGGGCAAGTACAATTTTTATCGAAGGAAAATACATTATTTGGGACACATTATCTCAAAGGAGGGGATAACAGTGGATATTGATAATATTGAGGCAATCATAGGATGGCCTAAACCAAGGAACATTTTGGAGGTGATGTCTTTCATGGGAATTGCATGTTATTACAGGAAGTTTATTGAATGATTTTCAAATACTGCACACCCAATCACTTCTTTGCAAAACAAGAGTGTGAAGTTCAAATAGACTTCCAAATGTGAAGAAAACTTTTAGCATTTGAAGGACTTATTGAAAAGTGCACCAATCTTGAATGTTGTTGATCTAGAGGAGGATTTCATGGTGTGCACTGATGCATGCAAGGAAGGGCTTGGTGGAGTCCTTACAAAAAATGGGCATGTGGTAAGTTATGAGTCAAGGAATTTTAAAGAGCATGAGAGGAATATGCCACACATGACCCATATTTGGTAGCTATAGTTCATGCCTTAAAAATGTGGAGGAATTCTCTCATGGGATTTTTTTTTGAGGTGAGGATAGACCATAGTGATCTAAAGTATTTGTTTGAACAACCAACATTGAATGATAAACACATTAGATGGTTGTAATTAATCAATGAGTATGATTTTGATATAAATCATATCAAAGGAAAAGAAAATAAAGTGGTTGATGCACTCAACATGAGAGTGCATGATATGCAAGCTACAACCATAAGCATGTATAGGTCTGATTTAAAAAACATAATTTTGGGAGCTACAAATTTAGATCGAAATTATTTACAAGTAAAGGAAGAATTACAACATGGTAAGGTAAAACCAATATATAAATATTATGAGTTGAAAGAGGATGGAGTCCTCATGTACAGGGGAAATGTATATGTGCCCAAATATCAAGAGATGCAAAATTTAGTGCCGAAAGAAATGCATAATATACCCTATGTTGGGAATCTAGGGTATCAAAAAAGTATTGTAGTTGTAAGAGGCCAACATTTTGGATTGGAATGAATAAACATGTGGGTGATTATATAGCTAGATGCATGTAATGTTAGAAGGTAAAGTCTGAGCATAGACATATAACTAGATTGCTACATCCATTTCCCATTTCTGAATGGAGACAGGAGGTTGTCACTATTAATTTCATCATAAAATGCCCATAACTATAAGGAAACATGATTCCATCATGGTAGTGGTGGATAATTTGAGAATGTAAGTTTTCACAGTTAGACATAATGTAGAATAAAATTTTGGATAAGCACTGTGTACTGGTTTTCAAAAATTCCAAAACCAGTACACAATGCTTATCCAGAAATTTATTCTATAGTGGTGGATAAGTTAGCAAAGGCTTCCCATTTTATTGCAGTGAAGTTGACATATAAGGAAACCAACATTGTTGAGATCTAAATGAAAGAGATTGCCATGATACACGGTGTGCCTAAGTCAATTGTGTCAGACATAGATCCCAAGTTCACTTCCAATTCTTAGAAAGGATTATTTAAAGTATTTAGGACTAATTTAAACTTCAACACAACAAATCACCCAAAGTCAGATGGGAAAATAGAGAGGGCCAATTGGGTGGTTGAAGATATGTAGGGGATGTATGTAATGGATAAGCCTTCCATATGGGAATACTACCTTAATCTAGTTTAATTTTATTATAATAATGGGTATCATGCATCATTAAAGATGAGCCCATTTGAAGCCTTGTATGCTAGGAAATACAACACACCTATGAGCTCGGATAAATCAACTGATAGAGCCATCATTGGGATAGATATACTTAGGGAAATTGAAGAGAAGATGGTAAAAAAAAAATAATGTTTAAAGGTTACAAAGGATAGGGAGAAAGCTAATGCTAAAAAGGCATAATACACAAGGAAATCAGGGTGGGGGAGAATGTGTGTTTTAAATTAAAGGCAAAAAAGAGCTCATTGAGATTGGGAAGTTTCCCAAAACTGGTGGTAATATATTGTGGGCCATTTGAAATCCTAGAGAGGATTGGTCCTATTGCATACATTATAGTTATACGTGCATCCATGTGTGTTCATAATGCATTTCACGTGTCTTTATTAAAGAAACAGGTGTATAATCCTAACTACATACTTGATTGGACTTTTATCCAGATAGAGCTTGAGGGAGGCTTCCATGTCTAGAAGGTGTGCATATTGGATATGAATATCAAGGTTCTTTATAATCGAGCGAACGACCTAGTAAAAGTTCAATGGACCTGATATGGTCCTAAAGATGCTACGTGGGAGCATGAGGACTCCATGCGAGAGGAGTACCCACAAAATTTTGAATATTTTGAGGGACAATCATTATATATTTTGTATATAGTGCACTAAGGATAGTACAAAGATAAAGGAGAGGGGAATGCAATACCCTAGTTTTGGATCACCAATTGTATGTGTATGTGTACATATGATATTTTAGGCTAGTGAGCCAATATATTTTGATATGGAGTGCTTGTGTATGTATCTTTTTGGATATAGTGACTATGTATGAATGTTTTGGTATGACGTGCCTATATAATATTAGGTTGGAGAGCCTATATGTTGAAAGTTCAGTGAGCCTAGCATTATGCATTTTGATTACACTCATATATGGGGGGTTAGGACAAAGAGTATGGTGGGATAGGACTCCATGAGAGGAAAGGGGGATAAGGTCTTAACAAAGGGGGGAAATCCAAATATAATAAATTAATCATAAGTCTTATTACATGATTATATCCTACATTTCCTAAGGAGTGGGATGAGTTACCAAGTGGTGGGAATGTGGCTACACGAGTGCCACTTGCCAAAAATGATCTACGCATATATAAGCTTTATTTCGAATGGAAAATGTACCATTATTGATCATTCTTGCCATTATTTCATTGGTATGTTGGGGTTGTGAGATAGAGAGATCCACTGAGACCCTATGAATTGAGTACCTTAAGGATTCTAGGTGAATATTTCATAGTTACTGAGAGAAATTCTCCTTGGGTTAGCTTGGGGAAGAATGTATCCTTGGAGGGATAATTTTTTGGGATAGGTTTCCCTTGGTGTGAGGCTTTGAGATTACCTGGAGACTCCATGAGAGAAGCTAAAGCTATTGGAGCCACAACTTTGAGACTTCATGGCCGACCTGTGCTAGGGTACTAGAAGGGAAGTGGGACAACCTGAGGGACCTTGGTTTAGAGAAGGGGTACACTTCCTTGGGTTATGCAGGTTGAGGGGGATGATATATTTTTGGTTGGAGTTGTTGCTGGAGTTTGGAACCTTGGCCTAGTTTTCACCTAGTACTGACTATGAGACCTTAGTTTTCCTTGAGAGAGTGCTTGTGCCCTAGTGGAGGCATAGCCCCATCTTGGAGGTGACTTGCTACTAAGAGAAATGGAGCATTAAAGTCTATGTTTGGGTGGAACGTCTGAGGTTTGAAACCAATTGGTACCATTTACACAAGATAAGTGTTATGATTATGGTTTATGTGCTTAATGCTATGTTTTATCTTGTGTACATATGATGTTTATGGTTTATAAGTGTTAATGCATGTTTATATTGATGTTATTGTTATGGTATATGTTTAATATGATGGTAGTATGCATTATGCATTCATTATAGGCATACTTATGGTGCCGGGGGTACCTTAGTTAAAGAATTATACATGGTAGGGTGACCAAGATGTGTAATTGAGGTACCAAAGCAGAATATATGGTTATATGAGCATGTGTAATTAATGGTATCAGATTTATATTAAGATCCAAGTTAAAATATTTTTTAAAGTATAGTATGCATACAGTTAGAATTGTGGTAACGACTTAGATAGGAGGTTGGGCATGTTAAACTTTATGGACAATTTTCTTCAACTAATCTTGTAGATTGGTCAATTCGTCTCCCAAATTTATTTTTCATCCTTTTTGGTGGGGTAATGGTAGATTAGATCCCTATAAGTATTCCTCTACCAATGTTAAGGTTTGAATGTTAGTTTGTTTTCATTTTTTGAAAAATATATGAACAAAAAAACAAATTTTTGCTTACTTCCAAGAAAATTTGAAGTTTATGATGAATCGGGTTATTTTTTTTTGTTGAAATAAAATTGTTGGATTAAAAATATGATTTTCACTTATGATTTTCATCCCTATATAATTCTTATCTCTTTCAAAATTAAAGGTCTTTTGTCTGGTCGCATGAGATTTGGTGTGAATGACCTAAAAAGTTGCATTGATAATGAAAATTGCATGATCATTGTTGATGTGAGGATGTTGATGCATTTATTTATAGCATGTGATATGAAGCATTTGAAATTGGAAAATTGAATGATTTACATTAAAAACAAATTTTCTTGTCTATTGTCATCTTTCTAAGTTAATCTTGTCATTTGTGATCACAACTTTTTTTGTTCATCCTTATTTACAAGTAACTTTTTTTTATGTGTTTTCAAAACATGTTAATACACAATTTGATTTTTTTTCCCATGCTTTAATGAGTAGAAAAAACCCTGAAACACACACTTAAAGTGAAATTTGACTCTTTTATTTGATAGAAACCTCATAGTAGTCTACTAGTATGGCCTTTGGAATAGATGTGGAGAGAAAACACTTTAGGGACATCAAATAAAAAATAAAATTCGATTAAACGAGAATGAAATTACTTTATTAACAATTGTTGGTACTGGGAAATATCCTCTAACAAGGGAGTCAAGCATTAGGTTAATCTATGGAAATGTGGAAGTCACCCCATAAAACAACGGGTATAAATATTTTCACTAGCACTATTCTTATAGGAGAATGATTATATCATATCTATGAAAGAGAGTAGTGAGGGATGCAAGTTTCAACTCATATAACTCCCACTTAAAAATTCATACTTGATCCACTAGTGTCACCCTCACCCTTGGTCTTCATCTTATAAAGGGGTAGATAAATGGCTAGTAACTTGTTCATGGGATTAGGAATGATACATGAGACAAATAATGCATATCTTTTGAGGACCCCCTTGGATTTCATGAACTTAAAAGTGGGTTTTTCTATGAGTTCATTATAACTCATCTCTTTCTTACCTTCACCCGGGTTGGATCCCTGGTGGAGGCTTAATTGGAAGGCTCAATTATCAATCAAAAGTTATTTTCTTGCTTAGTCCTTAGTGTGTCATATAAGGGTGTGTTTTTATTGTACTTTGTCATGTAGTAAGATGTCATAGAGGGTTAGTCATTAGTTGATAAGTGATATCTTAATATGGTTTTCTCTCTTAATCATATTGGTGGATCTTGTTCTTATATCAACCAATATCCAAGGTGACCATTTGGGTCATTATGCTCTTAGTTCTTGTTAGCACAGGGGTAGACCTAGGGTTCAACACTTCAACAACGCACCAAGAAAACCCTAACTACCGACCCTTTCGGCAACACCTACGAAGCAAATGAAGTCTCACCCGAGGTAGAAGAAGGGGGGGTTGCAGGACTCAAGTGTCTACAACCAAGCTAGGACATATATCTGTGATTATAAAACTCCACATAACACTCATAAAACAATACACATTAGTTCATGAGTCTCATTTACATCGAAAATTGAATCCTTATTACAGATCAACACAATAATAATAAATATCAAGTACTTTCATTCACTTAGCACATCACATTAGATCAGATCTATCATATTAAACATCAATAGAGCACTAAGCATCCACAGATATATCTCACAAACAATATAATATCAACACTAAGCAGATAAACACATAAAAAACACCAACAACATCGCACAAAGCATATCAAGACACATGATATATGTGGTTCACCCCAGTGTAGGGATACGTCCACCAATATTCTTCTTCTTCTTTATTAGTCTCTCAATATTCTCTTACATTCATCTGCTCCTGTGCACAAAGACACATAACCTAGCTTCACAACAGATAGGTAATCTGTGCACCAAGCACCAGATCCACCTTCACAAAATCAGGTCAAGGCACAAAGCCAACTCCTCTGTCAAGCACATAGCCTCTTACAATCATCTTTGCACAAATAAATTCAAAACACACTCACACTTAGCTCTACAAGTCTCAACATACAATATGCACAAAGCCAATACTTCATGCACTAAGCCAACACAATAACAATCCGATCAACCTCTTACATCGCTTAGCTACTTATTTATACATTACAAAAAGGCCTAATCATGGGTAAACCCATGGGATGACATCCCTTAACCCATTACATAAACCCTAAAATTCCTTTGCTGGGTCCACAAGCCCACAAAACAAGTGAGATCCCATGATCTCAGCTCCGCTTGGGTGCTCCATCTTCGACCAGCCTGTCAAAATCCAAAAAATGGTCAAACACGACCAATGTTTCCTCAAAAATTGGTCAAGGGCCAACTAGCCCGCAATACTCACCTGTAACTCGTCCCGAGTCACTCAAATCTGGGCAACACTACTTTGAAGGCCTCGAGCTTAGCTCGAGATGCCTTGACTTACTGCTTCACCAGAGCCTCCTGCTCAGTGAACTACTGAATCAATTGCTCTGTAACATGCCCCTCTAGGCGCTATTCCACTGTCGTAACTACTTGATCTAGTTTTGAGCCTTGTTCTTTAATCTCTTCGAAAAGGGTGCAGGCTTCAATCTCTTCGAAAAGGGTGCAGACTTCTCTGGATGGAAATAATATGCTGTTGGACTGCACTCTGTTCTTGTGATCTTTTCACCCTCTCAACTGCAGTGAGCAACTTCATCTACACTTGAATGGTGGAGGCCTACTGCTACACCTCTTGAAGCTGTGCTTCCAGTTTCCTCAGNCTACATAGATCCTAATCTTGTCAAGATGTTTCATTTGAAAAGAAGAAAGAATGGAAAATCTTGGTTGGTATAACCACCTATTGGAGCTAAGAGAAGGATCAATGAGATGTTTAAGGATTGTTTAATGGACATGAATGGATTCAGGACAAAGGAATATTTGAATATCATACCTTTGGGTTCATATGATTACTTTCTTGGTATGTATTGTTTGGAAAAGAAACATGATGTCTTATATTGCTACAACAAGGAATTCACTTGTCTTGATAAGGAAGGAAAACAAAGGAAATTTCAAGGGATTCCACGACCTATATCTATCAGAGAAATTTCATCCATGCAATTGAAAAAGAGTTTTAGGAAAGGGTGACAAATTTATGTATCCCATATGGAAGAGGTAGATAAGGATAAAGTTCCAAGTATTGAAGACCATCCAATCTTAAAATAATATAGAGACATGTTTGGGGAATTACTAGGATTACGACCAAAGAGAGACATTGACTTCTCCATTGATTTGGTGCCTGGAGGTTCCCCAATTTCCAAGACTCCCTATAGAATGAGCACACCAAAGCTAAAGGAATCATAGATGTAGCTTGAAGAAATTTAAAAAAAGGAGTACATACGCCCAAGTGTCACCTTGGGGTGCCCTAGTGCTCTTTGTGTAGAAGAATGATGGAACCTTAAGGCTATGTATTGATTTCAGGCAACTGAATAAGGTTACCATAAAGAAAAAGTATCCTTTGCCAAGGGTTTTTCTTTTTGATAAAATGAAAGGAGAAAGGATATTTTCCAAGATTAACCTAAGGTTAGTATACCATTAAGAGAGAATCAAAGAATAAGACATCACTAAGATGGCATTTAAAATGAGATATGAACATCATGAATTTGTAGTGGTGCCATTTGGGTTGTCAAATTCAGTAGCTATATATATGTGCCTAATAAATGGAGTGTTCAAACTATATAGAAAAATTTGTTATTGTTTTCTTGGATGATATACTCATGTACTCAAGGATAGATGAAGAACATGAGAATAATTTGAGGTTTGTACTACAAGTGTCGAGAGAGAACCAATTGTATGCCAAATTGGGCAAGTACAATTTTTATCGAAGGAAAATACATTATTTGGGACACATTATCTCAAAGGAGGGGATAACAGTGGATATTGATAATATTGAGGCAATCATAGGATGGCCTAAACCAAGGAACATTTTGGAGGTGATGTCTTTCATGGGAATTGCATGTTATTACAGGAAGTTTATTGAATGATTTTCAAATACTGCACACCCAATCACTTCTTTGCAAAACAAGAGTGTGAAGTTCAAATAGACTTCCAAATGTGAAGAAAACTTTTAGCATTTGAAGGACTTATTGAAAAGTGCACCAATCTTGAATGTTGTTGATCTAGAGGAGGATTTCATGGTGTGCACTGATGCATGCAAGGAAGGGCTTGGTGGAGTCCTTACAAAAAATGGGCATGTGGTAAGTTATGAGTCAAGGAATTTTAAAGAGCATGAGAGGAATATGCCACACATGACCCATATTTGGTAGCTATAGTTCATGCCTTAAAAATGTGGAGGAATTCTCTCATGGGATTTTTTTTTGAGGTGAGGATAGACCATAGTGATCTAAAGTATTTGTTTGAACAACCAACATTGAATGATAAACACATTAGATGGTTGTAATTAATCAATGAGTATGATTTTGATATAAATCATATCAAAGGAAAAGAAAATAAAGTGGTTGATGCACTCAACATGAGAGTGCATGATATGCAAGCTACAACCATAAGCATGTATAGGTCTGATTTAAAAAACATAATTTTGGGAGCTACAAATTTAGATCGAAATTATTTACAAGTAAAGGAAGAATTACAACATGGTAAGGTAAAACCAATATATAAATATTATGAGTTGAAAGAGGATGGAGTCCTCATGTACAGGGGAAATGTATATGTGCCCAAATATCAAGAGATGCAAAATTTAGTGCCGAAAGAAATGCATAATATACCCTATGTTGGGAATCTAGGGTATCAAAAAAGTATTGTAGTTGTAAGAGGCCAACATTTTGGATTGGAATGAATAAACATGTGGGTGATTATATAGCTAGATGCATGTAATGTTAGAAGGTAAAGTCTGAGCATAGACATATAACTAGATTGCTACATCCATTTCCCATTTCTGAATGGAGACAGGAGGTTGTCACTATTAATTTCATCATAAAATGCCCATAACTATAAGGAAACATGATTCCATCATGGTAGTGGTGGATAATTTGAGAATGTAAGTTTTCACAGTTAGACATAATGTAGAATAAAATTTTGGATAAGCACTGTGTACTGGTTTTCAAAAATTCCAAAACCAGTACACAATGCTTATCCAGAAATTTATTCTATAGTGGTGGATAAGTTAGCAAAGGCTTCCCATTTTATTGCAGTGAAGTTGACATATAAGGAAACCAACATTGTTGAGATCTAAATGAAAGAGATTGCCATGATACACGGTGTGCCTAAGTCAATTGTGTCAGACATAGATCCCAAGTTCACTTCCAATTCTTAGAAAGGATTATTTAAAGTATTTAGGACTAATTTAAACTTCAACACAACAAATCACCCAAAGTCAGATGGGAAAATAGAGAGGGCCAATTGGGTGGTTGAAGATATGTAGGGGATGTATGTAATGGATAAGCCTTCCATATGGGAATACTACCTTAATCTAGTTTAATTTTATTATAATAATGGGTATCATGCATCATTAAAGATGAGCCCATTTGAAGCCTTGTATGCTAGGAAATACAACACACCTATGAGCTCGGATAAATCAACTGATAGAGCCATCATTGGGATAGATATACTTAGGGAAATTGAAGAGAAGATGGTAAAAAAAAAATAATGTTTAAAGGTTACAAAGGATAGGGAGAAAGCTAATGCTAAAAAGGCATAATACACAAGGAAATCAGGGTGGGGGAGAATGTGTGTTTTAAATTAAAGGCAAAAAAGAGCTCATTGAGATTGGGAAGTTTCCCAAAACTGGTGGTAATATATTGTGGGCCATTTGAAATCCTAGAGAGGATTGGTCCTATTGCATACATTATAGTTATACGTGCATCCATGTGTGTTCATAATGCATTTCACGTGTCTTTATTAAAGAAACAGGTGTATAATCCTAACTACATACTTGATTGGACTTTTATCCAGATAGAGCTTGAGGGAGGCTTCCATGTCTAGAAGGTGTGCATATTGGATATGAATATCAAGGTTCTTTATAATCGAGCGAACGACCTAGTAAAAGTTCAATGGACCTGATATGGTCCTAAAGATGCTACGTGGGAGCATGAGGACTCCATGCGAGAGGAGTACCCACAAAATTTTGAATATTTTGAGGGACAATCATTATATATTTTGTATATAGTGCACTAAGGATAGTACAAAGATAAAGGAGAGGGGAATGCAATACCCTAGTTTTGGATCACCAATTGTATGTGTATGTGTACATATGATATTTTAGGCTAGTGAGCCAATATATTTTGATATGGAGTGCTTGTGTATGTATCTTTTTGGATATAGTGACTATGTATGAATGTTTTGGTATGACGTGCCTATATAATATTAGGTTGGAGAGCCTATATGTTGAAAGTTCAGTGAGCCTAGCATTATGCATTTTGATTACACTCATATATGGGGGGTTAGGACAAAGAGTATGGTGGGATAGGACTCCATGAGAGGAAAGGGGGATAAGGTCTTAACAAAGGGGGGAAATCCAAATATAATAAATTAATCATAAGTCTTATTACATGATTATATCCTACATTTCCTAAGGAGTGGGATGAGTTACCAAGTGGTGGGAATGTGGCTACACGAGTGCCACTTGCCAAAAATGATCTACGCATATATAAGCTTTATTTCGAATGGAAAATGTACCATTATTGATCATTCTTGCCATTATTTCATTGGTATGTTGGGGTTGTGAGATAGAGAGATCCACTGAGACCCTATGAATTGAGTACCTTAAGGATTCTAGGTGAATATTTCATAGTTACTGAGAGAAATTCTCCTTGGGTTAGCTTGGGGAAGAATGTATCCTTGGAGGGATAATTTTTTGGGATAGGTTTCCCTTGGTGTGAGGCTTTGAGATTACCTGGAGACTCCATGAGAGAAGCTAAAGCTATTGGAGCCACAACTTTGAGACTTCATGGCCGACCTGTGCTAGGGTACTAGAAGGGAAGTGGGACAACCTGAGGGACCTTGGTTTAGAGAAGGGGTACACTTCCTTGGGTTATGCAGGTTGAGGGGGATGATATATTTTTGGTTGGAGTTGTTGCTGGAGTTTGGAACCTTGGCCTAGTTTTCACCTAGTACTGACTATGAGACCTTAGTTTTCCTTGAGAGAGTGCTTGTGCCCTAGTGGAGGCATAGCCCCATCTTGGAGGTGACTTGCTACTAAGAGAAATGGAGCATTAAAGTCTATGTTTGGGTGGAACGTCTGAGGTTTGAAACCAATTGGTACCATTTACACAAGATAAGTGTTATGATTATGGTTTATGTGCTTAATGCTATGTTTTATCTTGTGTACATATGATGTTTATGGTTTATAAGTGTTAATGCATGTTTATATTGATGTTATTGTTATGGTATATGTTTAATATGATGGTAGTATGCATTATGCATTCATTATAGGCATACTTATGGTGCCGGGGGTACCTTAGTTAAAGAATTATACATGGTAGGGTGACCAAGATGTGTAATTGAGGTACCAAAGCAGAATATATGGTTATATGAGCATGTGTAATTAATGGTATCAGATTTATATTAAGATCCAAGTTAAAATATTTTTTAAAGTATAGTATGCATACAGTTAGAATTGTGGTAACGACTTAGATAGGAGGTTGGGCATGTTAAACTTTATGGACAATTTTCTTCAACTAATCTTGTAGATTGGTCAATTCGTCTCCCAAATTTATTTTTCATCCTTTTTGGTGGGGTAATGGTAGATTAGATCCCTATAAGTATTCCTCTACCAATGTTAAGGTTTGAATGTTAGTTTGTTTTCATTTTTTGAAAAATATATGAACAAAAAAACAAATTTTTGCTTACTTCCAAGAAAATTTGAAGTTTATGATGAATCGGGTTATTTTTTTTTGTTGAAATAAAATTGTTGGATTAAAAATATGATTTTCACTTATGATTTTCATCCCTATATAATTCTTATCTCTTTCAAAATTAAAGGTCTTTTGTCTGGTCGCATGAGATTTGGTGTGAATGACCTAAAAAGTTGCATTGATAATGAAAATTGCATGATCATTGTTGATGTGAGGATGTTGATGCATTTATTTATAGCATGTGATATGAAGCATTTGAAATTGGAAAATTGAATGATTTACATTAAAAACAAATTTTCTTGTCTATTGTCATCTTTCTAAGTTAATCTTGTCATTTGTGATCACAACTTTTTTTGTTCATCCTTATTTACAAGTAACTTTTTTTTATGTGTTTTCAAAACATGTTAATACACAATTTGATTTTTTTTCCCATGCTTTAATGAGTAGAAAAAACCCTGAAACACACACTTAAAGTGAAATTTGACTCTTTTATTTGATAGAAACCTCATAGTAGTCTACTAGTATGGCCTTTGGAATAGATGTGGAGAGAAAACACTTTAGGGACATCAAATAAAAAATAAAATTCGATTAAACGAGAATGAAATTACTTTATTAACAATTGTTGGTACTGGGAAATATCCTCTAACAAGGGAGTCAAGCATTAGGTTAATCTATGGAAATGTGGAAGTCACCCCATAAAACAACGGGTATAAATATTTTCACTAGCACTATTCTTATAGGAGAATGATTATATCATATCTATGAAAGAGAGTAGTGAGGGATGCAAGTTTCAACTCATATAACTCCCACTTAAAAATTCATACTTGATCCACTAGTGTCACCCTCACCCTTGGTCTTCATCTTATAAAGGGGTAGATAAATGGCTAGTAACTTGTTCATGGGATTAGGAATGATACATGAGACAAATAATGCATATCTTTTGAGGACCCCCTTGGATTTCATGAACTTAAAAGTGGGTTTTTCTATGAGTTCATTATAACTCATCTCTTTCTTACCTTCACCCGGGTTGGATCCCTGGTGGAGGCTTAATTGGAAGGCTCAATTATCAATCAAAAGTTATTTTCTTGCTTAGTCCTTAGTGTGTCATATAAGGGTGTGTTTTTATTGTACTTTGTCATGTAGTAAGATGTCATAGAGGGTTAGTCATTAGTTGATAAGTGATATCTTAATATGGTTTTCTCTCTTAATCATATTGGTGGATCTTGTTCTTATATCAACCAATATCCAAGGTGACCATTTGGGTCATTATGCTCTTAGTTCTTGTTAGCACAGGGGTAGACCTAGGGTTCAACACTTCAACAACGCACCAAGAAAACCCTAACTACCGACCCTTTCGGCAACACCTACGAAGCAAATGAAGTCTCACCCGAGGTAGAAGAAGGGGGGGTTGCAGGACTCAAGTGTCTACAACCAAGCTAGGACATATATCTGTGATTATAAAACTCCACATAACACTCATAAAACAATACACATTAGTTCATGAGTCTCATTTACATCGAAAATTGAATCCTTATTACAGATCAACACAATAATAATAAATATCAAGTACTTTCATTCACTTAGCACATCACATTAGATCAGATCTATCATATTAAACATCAATAGAGCACTAAGCATCCACAGATATATCTCACAAACAATATAATATCAACACTAAGCAGATAAACACATAAAAAACACCAACAACATCGCACAAAGCATATCAAGACACATGATATATGTGGTTCACCCCAGTGTAGGGATACGTCCACCAATATTCTTCTTCTTCTTTATTAGTCTCTCAATATTCTCTTACATTCATCTGCTCCTGTGCACAAAGACACATAACCTAGCTTCACAACAGATAGGTAATCTGTGCACCAAGCACCAGATCCACCTTCACAAAATCAGGTCAAGGCACAAAGCCAACTCTTCTGTCAAGCACATAGCCTCTTACAATCATCTTTGCACAAATAAATTCAAAACACACTCACACTTAGCTCTACAAGTCTCAACTTACAATATGCACAAAACCAATACTTCATGCACTAAGCCAACACAATAACAATCCGATCAACCTCTTACATCGCTTAGCTACTTATTTATACATTACAAAAAGGCTTAATCATGGGTAAACCCATGGGATGACATCCCTTAACCCATTACATAAACCCTAAAATTCCTTTGCTGGGTCCACAAGCCCACAAAACAAGTGAGATCCCATGATCTCAGCTCTGCTTGGGTGCTCCATCTTCGACCAGCCTGTCAAAATCCAAAAAATGGTCAAACACGACCAATGTTTCCTCAAAAATTGGTCAAGGGCCAACTATCCCCCAACACTCACCTATAACTCGTCCCGAGTCACTCAAATCTGGGCAACACTACTTCGAAGGCCTCGAGCTTAGCTCGAGATGCCTTGACTTACTGCTTCACCAGAGCCTCCTGCTCAGTGAACTACTGAATCAATTGCTCTGTAACATGCCCCTCTAGGTGCTATTCCACTGTCGTAACTACTTGATCTAGTTGTGAGCCTTGTTCTTTAATCTCTTCGAAAAGGGTGCAGGCTTCAATCTCTTAGAAAAGGGTGCAGGCTTCTCTGGATGGAAATAATATGCTGTTGGACTGCACTCTGTTCTTGTGATCTTTTCACCCTCTCAACTGCAGTGAGCAACTTCATCTACACTTGCATGGTGGAGGCCTACTGCTACACCTCTTGAAGCTGTGCTTCCAGTTTCCTCAGCTCCAGATCTTCAGCAAGGCATTCATAGGTCTGTGCACTGTGATCACTCAACTTCTTACACTCTAAGGTGAGTGCCATGATCCTTTCAACTGTGTTCTTGGAAACTTCTTCTCTCTGGTCATGCACTTCTTCCAGAGTTCTCGATATTGCTTGGATTTCTAGCTCCATTATTCTTGCTTGAAGCTACTGGATTGCCTCAGCAAGCTTCCCTACTTGAACCTCAACTGGTTCATTTTCCTCTTATGCTAAGCCTGACATAGAGTGAAGTGCTTTATCCACTACTTCTTTGACCGCAGCCTGCTCTGCGAGCAACTGGCCTTTTTCTTTCTGTGTCCTTGCTCTATCCTCCTTGAACATCACCCAAATTTCTTCTTTCTCCTTCTCATGGGTGGTTATGTAGGACTGTGCAATGTGGGTCTATGACCTCCTCCTTTTCTTTCTTTAAGGATTCTATAGCCTTCTCCTTTTCTTCTTGGACTCGATGGATTCAAGCCTCTATTGCATTTTCTAGCTTTCGTAATTGGGCGAGCTCATTCCCAAGTTCTGTAATTTCCAACGAAGAAGGCGCAGTAGGTACTGTGCGGATCAAATGGATATCTTGTTGTATCTCTTGCAACTCCTTCTCAATTATTTCATACAATGTTTATTGCTTTGCTCATTGTTTCTGCAAGATATCCTCTGAAGAGTCTTCTACAGATGTGATGATTAGATTGACACCATCCGTTGTGAGCACATTCTTCGACTGAGGCTTATTGGCGTGGGTCTTATTTATTTCCGAAGGTTTCTGTGGAGAAACCTTTCTCTTCTGCAGAGTTTCTATTCTAGTAGGGGGATCCTGAGGTGGTGTAGCTTTGACTTCTCTTTGCGTTTCTCCTTCATCCCCTCCTTTTGCTTCATTCACTTCATATCCTCTTCCTCCTCCCATGGGTGAGCCAGTTCCATCTTCCTAAGAGGCACTGTCCTCTTCATCAATCTCTATGATATGGACTTATATCTTTTTCTTCTTCTTCCTCACGTTGCTCTGTTCAACATGCTCGACCCGGGTGACCAAGGGGATTCCTATAATATCTACATCGGAGAGCTATGCATCTTCTAATGGTACAAGGAACTCTTCTGGCCATTATTTGGTGATCTCCTCCATTTCTTCATCAACCAACTTGTAGTAGGTTGTAACTCTTCTTTTCTCTCATTCATGCACACAGTGAGGTAGATTAAGTGTCGATCTGTATGAAACTTCGCTAGCGGTCTGTATTGGTGCAGTGTGTTCGATGTCATGCTAGGGAACGATTCTATGGCACACTTTAGCTATTTGTAGTAGGCATGGAACACCACGTTCGACTGCCACTGCTTCGACTTATCATTTGTATACCATAGTGTGGAGAACCTCGCGGACAACAACTCCGATGGCTCAATCTCGAGGAAGGTTGCTCCTTCCGTCATTTTCCAAGCGGAAAATGCGATTAATATTAGAAACCAACTGAAATGGAACTCATACCATTGATATTGCGCTTCACGACAGTCATTCTACAATTTTTTGATGAGGTAGCTTGCCCAATTAATTTGTATTCCTTCTACGAACTTCCCTGTGAGGTCTACTATGAACCCAATGACTTGTGTTAGATGGTTCTTTCTGACGATATTTCCAGCTATCAATTGGAAATCAAGGCACACTTCCCCATCCTGGATAGAGTCTACCTTGTAGCCTCTCTTCCCTTTTTCTACATCGTCATAATCTTCCTTTATGTGTTGTGCCAAGGAGCGATCTGAAGTCTTCCCTGGGTAAAACTGCCGAGGGTCTGGTCCTTGCATGTTCAATCCTTTGATCAAGTGGATCAACACTATATCCACAGTGATGCACTTGTCGAGCCACAAATATCCTCCATGGTATCATGACAAGAGGAGTTTAATGCAAGCGTTAACCTCCTGATGTCGGCCAAAGTGAGGGATCTTCATAACATTCAAGATCGTGGACTGCGCGAGCTCCTTAATCCAAGGCTGGGAGACTATCTTAGGCTTCTTCCTGGTTGTCTTTATCAGGTATCTATGAGGTGCGAGCATCGCATAGTTATTTCTTTCATCGAGTTTAAAGTCGTTGTTCTTTAGAGCTGGGATATGTCCCAATTGAGTTCCAACTACGTGTATCCCCTTCAGGATGTATGTGATGATCAAGATGTACTCGAAGTCCCATGGAATGCTATCATAGTTCATTGCGCCAGCCAAAGATAGGATATAATTTGGCAAGACTGATGGGATTTGCTTCGCGTTAGCCAGATTGTCGCGATGCTTGCTTCACTTCTTAGTCGTATCATGAGCGGAATGATGTCCAGTCAAAGGGGATGCTTGTAGTCCCCGTGTCGATGATGCCTGTATTCCTATAGACATAACTTTCTTAGCCATGAGCTCCACAAGGATCTCCTCAACAGACTTCTCTAACTCACTAGGTTCGCTTGACATTCACACTAGTAAACAAATAGATTGGGTAGGCGAACATACTAGTGATGTAATCTCACAGATGGAGAGGTCTAGAAATCACAATGTGATATACAATTGATTCTATGTTAGCTCGAATAATCATGGGTGGCAAAAAGTTGTCCCGACACAACGACCAACGAGATAAATAAGCGAGCGTCGTAACGAATTCCTCCAACGGGAAGGAATGCATCCTTCAATGCAAATCCATTTGTTATGGTGCGGTATCAACAGTCCAAATGTGGTCCATCCATCCATAAAGGAGTTTTCTAACCATTCTGGAGTGCCTTTCTAATGGTTGGGGTGCCTCCAATGGTCATATATCTTCATCCCGACGAAGTCCCATTCTGCATGGTTCTGCTATTCCGGCGAGGTTCAAATTCTGCAAATTTGCCTCCTGTGAAGTCTTCTTTGTAGCTTCTTGTAGTTTTTCTAGTTTTATCTTCTTCTTATTGATCTTCTTGGACTTATTTTCTATGATCTGAGATTCTCTAACACTTTCTTGGATCCTCTTTCTATTCCTATTCTATTCTTCCCCAGGTGTGGTAGCTTCGCACTGTTGATGTGCCCTCACATAGCCTTAAGCTAATATCTCTTTGTGGGTTGATATATTTCTTTCTTGCATGGACATGTCCTTAAAACCTTCCTGTGTTATTTCAACATCGACATCTAATTATCTTGCCTTCTATTGCTTCGACTTATCCTATTTTTCTTATATTAATCGATTTATCTTTCTAGCTATGAAGTCCCTTAGTTCTTTCTTTTTCTTTTCTATATATTCTTCCTCTGCTTTCCTCCTGATCTGATCCTTCTCAATCCAAGTCTTTCCTAATAAAAGTGGGAAAGGGGCACTGTTCTCAAAAAACTTAATGACTTCAAATTCCTCTTCAGTCTATGTTCCATGAATAATAATAGGTACATTAGTATCTCTTCCACATAGGGTTATCATCTTCCCTCTGAACAAACCTATCCTTCCCAATGAAGGTACCATAATAGGCTTTCCAAAAATTTCCCAAGTGCTTTCCGGCATAATATTCACTTGTGTTTCTTCATCCAATACACAGTCTATGTCGAAGTCTCCTACTCTTGTAACTATGTGCTATTTTTCTTTCAATATTTCTGGTAAACTGACATCTCTGTGATCATTCATTGTTTCTTTCAACTGTAATAACCTAGTATCTGATTATTTTTCTTTATGATATTCTAACATGATCTTAGCCTCGTGACTTTCTTTATAGCTTTCTTGTATCATGTTCATCCTTTCAACTTTAGGAATCATCCTTGGACAATCCTCAACCTTATGACCAATAACTTTAC
Organism: Picea glauca; assembly: GCA_000966675.3. Classification (NCBI taxonomy): domain Eukaryota; kingdom Viridiplantae; phylum Streptophyta; class Pinopsida; order Pinales; family Pinaceae; genus Picea; species Picea glauca. The sequence goes on from JZKD02S2144791.1 coordinate 1,090,899, forward strand.
AACAAAGACAAATAGGACCTGTACCAGGGCATGCCTTAGCAAGATTTTCTAGTCTTCTCCAATTATAACATAGTGTCACTCCTCTCTTTCTTTTAAATTATCCCCAACCTTTTCTGTACTGTGCACTAGGATGATAGTGTTGGTCCTGCAATTTGCAAAAAATCTTTCTAGGTTCCTACATCCACTTATTAGTCCAAACATTCTTTCTATGCATAGGAATAACATATCTTTCTCTATTCTTATCAAATGTATTCAGATCAATCCTTTCTTCTATCTGTGCCCTAACTTTCAGAATAGGACAAAATCTGTCAAACATACCTAGATTCATGCTTAAATTCATTCTTTCAAAACAAATTTTTTCACTTATATTACCCTTATCAGAGCACAAAGATTTACCTCTTTCAAGATCTTACCTCTTTTCTTTGGATCAACTTTCTTTCTTAGTATAGAGATTCACAAGTTAAGTAGGATACTGCACACTACAACAACAGATCTACGCATATAGATTCTCTTTTATTTACTTTAGTTCCCAAAAATTACAGTTTTAGGTCCCGACAACAGAACCATTTGTTGGCACAGGGGCAGACCCAGGGTTCAATGCTTCAACAATGCACCAACAAAACCCTAACTACCATCCCTTTTGACAACACCTATGAAGTAGATGAAGTCTCACCCAAGGTAGGAAAAGGGGGGGTTGTAGGACTCAGGTGTCAACAACCAAGTTGGGACACAAATATGTGATTATAACACTCCACAAAACACTCAGACAACAATATGCATTAGTTCATGAGTCTCATTCACATCGCAGATTAAACCATTATTACAGATCAATGCAGTAATAATAAATATCAAGTAATTTCATTCACTTAACACATCACAGTAGATCGGATCTAGCATATTCAACATCAATAGAGAACTAAGCATCCATAGATATATCTCACATACAATATAATATCAACACTAAGCAGATAAACACATAAACAACATCAACAACATTGCACAAAGCATATCAAGACACATGATATATGTGGTTCACCCTAGTGTAGGGCTACGTCCACCAATCTTATTTTTCTTCTTTATTAGCCTCTCAATCTTCTATTACATTCATCTTCTCCTGTGCACAAAGCCATAGAACCTAGCTTTGCAACAGACAGGTAATCTGTGCACCAAGCACATGATCCACCTTCCCAAAATCAGGTCAAGGCACAAAGCCAACTCCTATGTCAAGCACATATCCTCTTAAAATCATCTTTTCACAAAGAAATTCACAACACACTTGCACTTAGCTTTGCAAGTATCAACATACAATATGCACAAAGCCAATACTTTATGCACTAATCCAACACAATAACAATCTGATCAACCTCTTACATCACTTAGCTACTTATTTATACATTACAAAAAGGCCTAATCATAGGTAAACCCATGGGCCGACATCCCTTAACCCATTACATAAACCCTAAAATCCCTTTGCTCGGTCCACAATCCCACAAAACAAGTGATATCCCATGATCTCATCTCCGCCTGGGCACTCCATCTTCGACCAACTTGTTGAATCCCAAAAATGGTCAAACACGACCAATGTTTCCCCAAAACTTGTTCAAGGGCCAACAATTCTCAGTGTACTTCATTCACCCCTTATAGACCACATATGATCTCCTTCGAACATTCTGTGAGAAACTAATCTTTCTTTTTTAATAATTCATTCAATGATCTAATCACGATCAATGTTTCTAAGGATAACAAATAAGAGAACCCTTCACAAGGGAATGCATTTTACTTTCCTCTATTTGAAAATGTTGGTTCCTCAATCATGACTAACTTGAATCTTCCAAAATTTACTACAGGTTTGTCCATTTGGTTATTACCCTCTTTGAATGTTCTCAATGCCTCTATTGGTTTTCCAACAAACACTCCATACTAGGGGAATTAATTCATCCCCCCTCCTTTATTTCTCTAGAATTGAACTTGGTTCCACCTTCTCCTACCTCATTTAGTGAAACTATAGTTTGTGATCCTAGTTGAAATAATAACCAGAAGACTAAAAGGAAAAGGAGACTAAGAAATGAAACCAGAGAGAAAGCTTAAAAATGACTAACCAGTGAATAATGTTGGGGGAATTCCCAATGTTGAGAAACCTATGTGTATAGGATGTAAACCTAATTTCCATTGTAATATATACTAATAGGATCATCTTACACATATTTTTCCTACCATTGTATAAGTGCATAGACCTTGTTCCTATAGATATTCTATTGCTCAATATTCTATGGTTCTCTAGAAACACCTTCCTAAGAAACAACTGGTTGATAAAGTGTTTGAGATGAATCGATCTTCACTTGATCCCATTATTCCATTTAAGAGTGTTGTCTCTATTTAAAAAATGTTCCTCACTAATAGTTCATAACCTTTTGAATAAGGGGGTACATTGTCCACTCTGAGAGTGAAACCTCCATAGTCTAGGATCATTACGTTTAACTTGGATATACTAGTAGAGACACACTTCCCTTCTTCTACACCCTTCTAAATAAGGGTTAAATTTAAGTCATACATGGTTCATTGGTGTATTATGGATGATGGATTCTCCTCTAGTTTTTCATTGTTGGACACCTAGAAATACTTGTGTTCTCCCACGCTTGTCTCAACTAGGATTTTGATAGAAGGCTTGATGAGCTTATATGGATTCTTCCCAAGTTACCTATTTTGTGGGTGGGAAGACTATCTTAGTTGAAGTAGCAGTTGTGATAGGACCGTTGGACTTCAATATGATCCTTAGGTGCAGTTATGTGTATGCCATGAATATTGTGGTGTCCTTTTTTTTCATTTTATGCATTTTTCTCATGAAGGAAGCATTGTCACCATTAACCAATTATCACACTGTGATCCATAACCATTTATGATTGTAGATCATGCAACACCTTTTGTTTCTCACACTAAAAATTTCTCTATTGTACGGTTGGAAACTTATATAATGACCCATGTGAATTATGTGGCTTCATACCCAATTTGATTACTTTCCATTGAGAAGGAACCTTTGAACATATATTTTATTTTTGCATATTTTGGTCTAGCAATTGATCAAATGTTTTCTCCAATGGAGGCAATGAAACCTATTTCTCCTCTATTTCCCCAAGTGAATATTTTGATTTGCATTCTATTTGGGAAATTGTTTTCCCCTCATATGAATCCCTCTTGGAGTATATGACCAGTTTATATCTTTTCTGGGATGACCTTAGAGATAGTACTTTCATCCCTCACAAAGACACCATCCTTGGATCAAACATTACTTCAATTGAATTTCACACTGACTCTCCTTCTAAATACGATCACTCCACTAGTATATACTTAGAATTCAACAATGTTGATCCTTTTATTACTCACTCCACTATAAAGGAATTAATTTATGAAGACACCAAGGTTTCAAATACCCTTGTCATAATAAATTTTAATATATCTCTCTTTCTTAATTTTTGAGATATGATATTGTTATTGTTGTTTGTTGGGTGCAAGAATTTGCGTTGTATTTTTTGTTTGTTTAAGGATCATGCTTTCTACATTATTGGACTTGTTTAGGTATATTCCAATGTTGGAATATAGGATTAGGATTTCCTTTTGTAGAGATACATTTCAACCTTTCACCAACAAATTTTCCATAGCATCCACCTCGTTGGATGATGGCCTGTTATCTCCTTCTACTTCTGTTTTTCACCCACTGAATGGAAGAGACTTCATATGATGGGTTCCCTTAATTTAGAACCTTATTTCCATATGGAACCCATCATGTTTATTCCCGATGGGACCAATATCCCTTCTATATTGAGCTTGCACTATGAACCTCATTCACATTTCTCTATCTATTGTTGTCTTTTACCCATTCATATCCCTCTTTTGATTGTTGGACTATTATTATTCTTGGCATGCCATTGATTACATCATTATTTTCTTGCCTTATTCTATTTTCAATCTATTCCTCCTTGTTGCATCTCATTGCTTTCATGCTAGAAGTTTATATATGCATAGAATTCATCATTTCCCTAGAGGATACATGCCATCAAGTGTCCATTTCCTTCTTTATTGTGCTTGGTTGATTGTGTGGGTCCTAATTTTGTTGGGACTAATTCATTGATCCTTGTAATACCTGTATCCTCAATGTACTATTATAATTCTTTGATTGTTTTTTATGCTGTCAACCAAAACAAGAAAAATACAAAAAAAAATATATATTATAAAAAAGGGGGAAAATAATCAAGATCTCTTGTGTTCATAGATTTTGAACAATAGTCTACATTTCCTTTGAAAAGGAACACCCATTTTTATCTTTCTACAAATTTGTTGGTTGGGTTTTCAGAGCTATGCCTTAGGTTGTTTGCCTTGGTCCTTAAAGTTCATTGTCGAATTCCTCTAGATCAAATATTATTCCAATATTCATGGAGCTATATCATAGTGCCTCCTACATTGAGTGTTTGTGTCCTTTGTCCCTTTTGGTTATAGTTGTTTTCTGGGTCATCTTTTTATCTATGATTCTATTCAAGGGAATTTTTGAGTTGAATTTTTCGTTGTTGACATTTCAGTTCCTTTGATACTAGTGTCGACCATTCCTTGGTTTTCTTGAGTTTCACATCGACCATTGCCTAAATCAAGTTCAAAGTGCATGATATACCAAATCAATGATTGTACCTCTTAATAGTTGAAGAGACTCCTTATTGCACTTTCTTTGGTGAGTCTTACCTGATTAATTGTGATACATTTCTTTGGGGGTTAGAGATTTTAGTACCCTAGGACCTACTTTCATTATTGGTTTATTCCCTTATGCTCAACAATAGATTTTCATTATTCATCCCTAACTTAATGATTCCTCCTATGTTTGATGTCAACTCATCTATTCACATAGTTGAGGATCATATTAGTACCTTGGATCACATTTTCATCATTGGTAGGACACCTCATGCTTGGAAATGATTTTCAATATTGGTCATTGACCAAATAGGATTTTCCAATGGCACTACATTTTTTGTAGTGGAAAGTTGTACTAAAAAAATTGCTTGTTCAATTGTTATGAGACTTCACTATACATCCTCATCATACCTTTTGCATTGTATATGTTGAATGCATTCATTATTTACTTTCCCTGATCCTATTGAATTTTTCTCATTTCTTTATAAGTATGAATTAGAGGCCCTTAGTTCCTTTCTAAATGTATTCATCACTGGGAGGTTTCCTCACATTTAGAATTTGGTTTACATCATATTCCATTATACGATGATTTATTCAGTGTTCAACTCCAACACATTTATTTTCACTTTGAAGCAATGTAATTTGTAACTTGGTCCCCACTTTCAACATTAGTGGGCTACCTCACAATTGGAAATTATTTTCATCATTGATTATTAACTCGCTAGATTCTTTCATGTTCAACTCCAATACATTGATTCACATGGTGTATATTTGTACACAATGACACATTTTTTGAGGTCCTTGGGAGCATATTGCATCCGCCTTTGATTTATTTGTGCTAATGTTGATATATTAGAACTATATCAACATTGATATAATTCCAAATCCAATGATGGGTTTTATGCTTTCTTCCATTGTAATTAGTATTTTAAAATCGAGTTGTGCTATCTTGATGAGATATTTACACACTTTTCCCCTTATCTTGGAATGTGGGTAAAGATAACTAAATGATCCTTGATGTCATATAGAAGTAAATACATAATTCCAATAATGAAGGTAAGGATAATGAGGTACTCTAGCAATAACATTCTAATAAGGACACCATCTCATTAACTTGTTTCTATGTGAGTGGATTGACAACATATAAAGGGTGATTACTACCCCAAATGTACAATATGGGATGAAAGAAGGAGATGATTGGATTGATAGTATTATAAAATACCCTATATGTCTTTTGCAAAGATATACGTATTACTATGAGAACGTCTTGGATGAAGATGAACATACATCTATGATCAGGGTAATAGATGAAGGTGGATAGGGAACCTGTAGAGTCTATATACTAATAGTGGTACATCCACTAAATATCATAATAGATAGGGAGTTGGAGAATGAAATTCTCCTCATTCTCCACCTCTTAGAGAGAACAAAGAAAAAAATCCCTATCACCATGATGAATATGGTGGTATTTCTTAGCCCTTTACTAGTGGGATAAAACCCTCAATTGGCCAAGAGGAATTCTAAGGATGTGTGATATTCTAGAGATAATAAGGTTTAGTGATGGTGCCTTCATTAATTTGTAGGAGACGCTCACACAAAAGGCCATTTTGGGGTGAAGAATTATTCAGGGAGAGGTCCAAGTAAACTAGAAACATTTTCGAAAAAAACAATCTCTAACTACTTTATTGATCACAACCTTTAAGGGAAAAAGGTGAGGGGGTCATCCAAGGGAGTGTATAAATATTGAAAATCGGAAAATTAATGCAACTTCATAAATTTCACCTCAAACTTGAGGTTTTCTTCCTGATCTCTTCTTTGTGAACTTTCGTCCTTATGAATGCTTAGAAATATTAAATTAAAATAGTAATATTTCACTTGAATTGAATGTAGTTTCACCTAGTGGACCAAGAGAATAAATACCATATGAGTGTACTTCAATAATGCAATGCTATAACACTTAAGGCACACTTTTCAAGGCATATAATAGATATAATTTCTCTTATTACAAAAGAATATAATAATATCAATTATTCTCCTTTATTTTCAAGCTACATGTTACACTGTTATATCACTCAACCAATTTAGTTATATATTATGTCGAATTATCATGAACAAGAAGCACTAAAATATACTCAATCATGAAGATAAAATAAGTTGGAAATAAAATATTCACGTACACAAAATGTGAATAGTTCGAAACTTCACATATATATAAAATATGAAGTAAAAGTACATACCAAGACTTTATAACAAATATGGTGCAAGTCAAGCTCTTCAAATCCTAGATAGGGAAACCATAAGAAAACCCAAGCCACCAACTACTCCTATTTAGGAATCATTTCCAACCAAATCTTGTCACTTTTCACTCCATCAAAGATACTCAACATGCTAGCATAAAAAATTACAAGTCCACCTTGGCACATACACCAATCTTATATCACACAAGCTCTCACACTAGTGCTCTTGTCTTCCTTAGGGTTTAAAAACCCTAACCATGTTGCATCAAACAAGTACTTGACAAGACAAAACTAGCCTCGAAGTCTACATTCCCATCCTATGGTTTAAGTCCTTAAACCTTGATTTTTGAATACTTGCATCAACATAAGAACCAATACCTCCATGGAACATAAAAAATACAATAACTAAGTCATCTACCAAACAAGGCATCACACCAAGCTTAAGAATCATCAAGCTATAATCTCCATGATCGTTCCCTAGCCTCCCTACATCCCACAAGAAAAAGTCTCCAAAACCATTCAAAGCATTAGATCCACTCTCCATGTCTTCTACTAGGGTAGAAACCCTAGCACTACAATAAGAGCCACAAGAAAATCCATCATCATCTCTAGTTCCATGTTCTTCTATAAGGTTTATAAGCATAACAAAAACCTTATCACCTCACAAGAAAAAACCCTAGCATCACACATGACCAATCTCTCCAAGAAAAACCGATATGCCTCTCTCTTCTTCTCTTCTCTCAGTTTTTCATCTTGAACCCTAACATCTTTATCCCTACAAAAATATTCCAAGACAATACAAATATAGAATAGAGTACAATGATGATAATGATATGAAAAATAATCCTCCTCTCTTTATGTAAAAAATAAATGAGAAAGGATAACATTAAACATGGAAATGTGTCCATAAAAGTAACTAACAAGGAAACCCCACATGGATCACTCTACAATACAAGGATGTACAAGTCTTACACTAGTGTTGACCCATTTTCATTTGTACCCTTATTTTATTTTTTATTCCATACATACACCCCTTAGCTATTTTTTTGATTTGTGTGGGATTCCTTATCTTATGAAGAGATTCCATTTTATATAAAAATTTCCCCACACTTCTCACAAAACGTTATCCCACACATGTCCTGCATAGCCCAATACTTTGTTTATTTTTCCCTTTGTGTGGAGGACCTATTAGCACCCTTATGTTCACACAAACCTCATCTCTACACAACCTTTTATTCCACACACCTACTCTCCCACACAAATAATGCGTGTGAGACACTACATATCCCACTCTCCACACTCACCATACTTCTGCACCTCCATACCTATGCACTTCCACATACCTTTCCCTCCTGCAGTTCTTTCACTTCCGCACAATTAATGTTATAAGGATTGATCTCTCTTGATTTATACTTCGTGAAATATTTATAAATATCATGCACCTTGAACATTCTTCAAAGGTCACTTGTTCCACATCTTCTCAATATTAATCTCAATATGGAAGAGTATTTATTGGATAGTCCAATGATTTCCATCCAAATGGGTGGTGATGATGTTGTATTAGGGGTCCAATGGTTACAATAATTGGGAACAATGGTCCTTAATTTTCAATATATTTTCATGATATTTTCCTCATAAAGTAAGGAAATTGAGCTTAGAGGTATCCAAGTGAAACACTCTAAGGTGATAAGCTCTAATAACATGAAAAAATTACTCAAAAAGGGATACCATGGTGTAATTGTACAATTGTTCTTATTAGATGTTCAAACATCTTTATCCTCTACTCCAATGGATATCTAAATATTTATCAACAACTATTCCAAGGTGTTTGGAGAGATTCCTAGGGGTCTTCCACTTTCTTGAGATCATGATCATACTATTCATTTTCAACCTCGAAGTGTACCACCTTACATTAGGCCTTATAGGTATCGATATGCACAAAATAGTGAGATTGAGTGTATGATCCAAGAAATATTAGAGGTTGGCATCATTCAACCTAGCCAAAGTTCTTTATTTTCACCAATAGTGATGGTTATGAAGAAGGATGGTTCATGGCATATGTGTCCAGATTATAGACAACTCAACAAAATGACCATCAAAGATAAGTTTCCTATTCCTTTCATTGATGATTATTAGATGAGTTGCATGGATAAATTTTATTTACTAAGTTGGATATTCGTTTGGGATATCATCAAATCAAAATGAGGCAAGAAGAAATTCCCAAAACAACCTTTAGAACACATGGAGGTCATTATGAGTTTTTGGTTATGCCATTTGGACTTACTAATGCACCTTCAACATTTCAAAGCTTGATGCATTCTATTTTAAATCCCTTCCTTAGAAAATTTATGTCAGTATTTTTTGATGACATACTAATCTACAACAAATATTGGGAAGAACATGTACAACATGTTGACATAGTATTACAACTTTTGGAAGAGAAACAACTTTATGAAAATCCTTCCAAGTGTGCCTTTGGGGTTCAAGAAGTGAAATATTTGGGTCATATTGTATCTCATGAAGGTGTAAAAGTTCACCCTAACAAAATTAAATCTATGAGGGAATGGGAAATTCCCAATATCTTGAAGAAATTTAGAGGATTCTTAGGATTGGAAAACTATCATCGTAAGTCTGTCAAGAACTATGGTCAAATAACAAAAAATATGATAGCATTATTAAATAAGGAAGCATTTTCTTAGACTTAAGAAGCAACCAAATATTTTGAAAAACTTAAGGAGGTGATGCAGGAGCATCGCTCACGTCAAGCGAGCCAGTGCAGAAGACAAAGGACAGCTGGGCACACGCCAACACAATTTTTAAATTTTCCCTTGAAGTTGATGCGCCAAATATAAATGAGATCATTTAATGAAGGCGCCTTGGTAAAATGTAATCAGACCTTGAGCACCCCGCTCTCGTCTGAAGTAGATGGAGGCATTTATAGGAGTAAATGTAAGTAGGTAGAATTGAATATTAGATTAGACAGTTTTAGAAAGAAAGAGGGAAAACAGATATAGACACCCTCATTGTGTATTGTAACATAATTCAAGAAGAGTTAGAAGAATCCAGAGCATAGAGAAGAGAAGCAGAGAGCTGTGCAGAAACACCCATGTATAGTTATTTGGATTAATAGAAGAGTTTAATTCAAATTCATGGAGTTGTATTTGTTTTCTGTGTATGTATGTTGAATGCTATGCTCATGGGTATTTACTTCCTGTTATGCATTTGCTATTATGCTGTGTATATGATTTCATGTGTTGAGATTAAAGTCTGAGAGGAAGTGGAATGAGTTTCAATTGTTTCTCTATCTGAGCAAGGATTCCTGCAAGGAGTGCAGTTGAATTCATCCACAAGGAGTGCGTTGACAGAAGGCTCAGATAGTTTAACTCTTGTTCTCATTCACCCAGAAGTGAAATTGGGTTATAGGAGCCGTGCAAGGAGTGCGTAGGCCAAGTGAAGACTCAGAATTGTGAATCTGAGTGAAGTATTGAAGGGTTGCTGCTACAGGTGTGCGAAGAGTTGAGGAGTTATCAGGTATTTTGAAATATCTGAAGATTGCCGCAAGGAGTGCGTGCAAGGACCCTCTTTGAGGTTGAAAGTGTGAGAAAGCTTAGGAGGGATAAGGCTTTCAAGCTCATTGAGGAGAAGCTCTGGAAGATTCGTGTCATGGAGTGTTTGAACAAGCGTTGCATATTTCAACCGCAGGAGGACAAGTTCCATGGAGGAATAATTGGACATTCTCAAGGAATCGCCAAAGAGAGGAAATCGATGGTCAGGATCTTGTGGAGAGGATTTTTGAAACCCCATCAACTGTTGGATCTACCAAAGAAGCAAGGAGGTTAAGGCTGTGTTAGGAGTTCAAGCTCCAGGAGTCGTAAATCGTGGGATTGTTGGTAAGTTACCCGTCAGCCATCGGATCCGACAGGGGCTGCACGAGGGTTACCATCAGGATTCGAAGGATCGGTAGTCCCGTGGTTGAATGTTTTTCGACATTTGAAACCCTGAAGTCCTGGGAAGATCTAGGTCGTCCATCTGTTGGGACATGTGGCAGGGGATCGAGAGTTCATCGACATTTTAGAGTTTCAGAAGACAAGAATCCGTGACCAGGAGAACCCCAAAATGGCGAAAGGATCATAGCCATAGGATCTCAAGGAGGAAACGTGTCACGTGGTCACCAGATCAGGATTGTGGTCATCGGAGTTCAGGTAAGTGAAAGTTCATGGTTTTGTAAAGTAGAGAAACCTAAGGGTTGATCTGAACCATCCATCATTTGGGACGCGTGTCAGAAATCCGAAGAGAGTTGGAAATCGACATATCGGAGATCCTGAGGGCAAGATAATCTTGCAACTTGAAATCTTGAAACGCAATACCCCGACAGGTTAGGGAAGTTGTGTGGGGCCACGACGAAGTCGGTGATGTGGACAAGTGGCAGCCTGAAGGGCTAATGGAAATTTGAGCGCATCAGAAATTTGAAGTTAGAAACCCCGACGAGAAGGAATATAAGGCTGCAGTCTTATATGAAAGGGTCGTGTGGACTGAAGGTTTAGCCAGGTGGAGCTAAGGCAACAAGGGGGCATATCGGGGATCGAGGATCGGTAAAGCAAGTGGCATGGATCTCACAAGAGTGGAAATCCTGATAGGAGGAACCCCGATAACAAAAAGGCCAGTGTTGATTTTAAAGGAAAGAGAGACCTTCAAGGGAGAGTTGCTGTGGGTGTGGAAAAATTCCCGATAGGGAATTAGAAGAACCTTTCAGTTCTTCGGGCCGAGGAAGGGAGAAAGATCTTTTGAGAGGACATGCCTTGCGACGCGCCTGCATCAAGTGGTATCAGAGCTTTTTCTTGTCTGTATATTTTAGGCAGGAAGAGGCAGAGGAGGAAAGCACTCTGATACACACGTCAAGTGGTATTAGCGCTTAGAAAAGCTTCTTTGCTTTCTATAGTAGAGAAAAAGGAGAATTCACCATGCCGCCAAGGAGAAGGGATAGACAATCACCCGATCCAGAGGAGGAAAGGGAGATTCCTAGAGGTAGGGGTAGGCAAGTGCAGAATCCAGGAGTGGAAAGAGAACTACATGAATTACGCGCTATGATTGTGGACATGGATATACGGAAAAGGCGCAAAGCTGACGAAGGAGATATTAGTGAATCTGAAGATGAAGATGATGCTGGACATGGAGGAGAAGAAATCCCAGCAGAGGATGCAAAAAATGAGCACTTACTTAAAGCTGTTGCAAGGATGGGTGCAAAGGTAAACCTGGACATTCCAGTTTATGAGGGAAATCTGGATGTAGAAGAGCTTCTAGATTGGATTAGAGCTCTAGACACTTGCTTCAACTATGAATATATCGAAGAGGAAAAGAAGGTTAGGCATGTTGTCACGAGATTAAATGGACATGCAACCTTGTGGTGGGATGAACTACAAGCTGACAGGCATTGCCAAGGCAAGAAAAAAATTAAGAGCTAGGATAGGATGATTGCAAAGATGAAGGCAAAATTCATTCCCAGGGACTACTAAATTTCTCTGTTCAGGAGGATGCAGAACCTGAGACAGAAGATGATGACAGTGAAGGAATGTACTGAAGAATTTTACAGTTTGAATATCAGGGCAGGTCATCGCGAAAGAAATGACGAAAAAGTGGCCAGGTATATGAATGGCCTGAGATATGAATTTCAGGATGAAATGAGTATGGCAACCATCTGAACGGTGGAGGATGCTTATCAAATGGCTTTGAAGGCAGAGGAGAAGCTGGGATGAAAGCAGAGTCAAAGAGGCCGAGGCAGAAGTCAGCCTAGAGGCAAAGCAGTTGACCAGGAAAGAACCCAGAAGCCCAGGGACGACTGGAAGAAACCTCAGACTCAGACAGAGAGAGGTGGAAGTTCATAGCGAGGGAAATACACAAAGCAAAGAGAACAACATACTGAGCAAAGAGGAGGATATGCTGATAATAATAGGTTTTCTCGTACCATAGGTAGAGGAAGAGGAAGAGGTGGAGTAATCACATGCTTCACATGTGGAAAAAATGGGCACAAGTCATTCAAGTGTCCAGAGAAAAAGAAATAGGTTGGAGAGACTCACATCTCCGAGGCACAGAGGCGAGATGTTGAGGCAGAATACGCT
>JZKD02S2144791.1:1110427-1126732 GCA_000966675.3 Picea glauca
CTACCAGTGGAACACATCCACCATAGTAGCATATGACTAATGTCTAGAGACACATAGTGTCCACAAAAATCATATCATCTGATATCATCCTGCATAAACAATATCATGATACACAGGAAGTCATTTGGGCCATTCTTCTACTCACATCTGTGAGATATGGAAGAGCATCTACCCTCAAAAATTTATACATCAACCATGGTCTATTTGGACTATCCTTCCCAAGCATATAAGAATAATTGTCTCTGATTTTGAAACCCGGACGATTCAACCTAACTAGGTCATTCTTCCGACATGATTGATAGTGAAACTTGGAGAATGAGTCTGCCTTAGGGAATGACTGTCCTTGATTGATGAACCTGAACCATTCAACCTAACTGGTCCATTCTTCCAGCACTAATCATAGTGAAACATTGAGATAATGAGTCTTCCCTAGGGAATGATTGTCTGTACCATTTCCTATGAAAATGACTATCCTGCACCAACCTCCTATATCGGACCATTCTTCGAAACTGCTCACAACTGTGAACTTCAAAAGAATGTCTGCCCATAGAGGAAAACCATTCTGCTTAACTACTTCTAAGAATGATTTCCAAGGAGAATGAATGTCTTATACCATTCCCCCACACTGGACACAAGGGGAATCACAGTCTATGATACATCAAAAATCTATCAAATGATTGTCCATCAGAAATCTTGGACAAATTTCTGAATTGGAAAGTGACCTGCACCATTTTCCAAACTGGAAAATGACTGTCCATTAAGAATATTGGACCACTTTTCTAACTAAAAAGTGACTTCCCAACCTGGAAAATGACAGTCCATGTATCTGTTATCACATAGAGTTGTCAGGAGTTGTGTGTGTTTGTCGTTAATACCTAAGTCTGTATTCTTTCCTTGTCTCTCTCTCCTTCTCACAAGCCAGGTCTTAAATATTTTCCCTTTCGAATGATAAAATCAATTTTTGGTCACCCCCTTTTGTTTTTAAGTGCCATGGTTTCCCTTAATGTCTTACCCAAAAGAAGTCTCAACCCCAAGCCCCTCTCTTTCTCTCTGAGGGTGAACATTCGTCTCCTTTTTCCAGTCACTGGTCTCCTTGTTTTCCCAGCATGCATCTAGTCATCCAAATCCTTGTTCACGCAGGCTGCAGCCATGGACATAAAGTGCAGATTCAAAGCAACCCATTTCAGGCTTAAAATGCAATAAGAGGGCTCAATTTTCAATGGCGGAAATCTCCAGTGAAGTTCATATTAACGGCTTGCGGGCATCCAGAATCTCAAAATTGCACCAAGTATAGTGAAGAATAAAGGTCCAAAATCCTGTAGCCCGAAACGAGCATGAAATGTAGATCTTGAGGGGGACAGGTGTCTACCGATCCGAGGCTTTGGGGAAATGAGCTTTGAAAGTTTTGAAGTGAGAAGTGTGTAAAATGCCTGAAGAGACGAAGCCCAAACTCCCAAAGAAATTATGGACCGTTGATCTCAAGATCAACAAGAGCTATCAATATTGGAAGCAACATCTTTGGAAGCGCCGAAATGCTGAAGGTCCCAAAGTGGATCTCGACTATCTGAATCCAGAAGCCACGCATCATCAGATCTGTCACTTTGGGAATTTTTCTTCGGGATATTTGAAATGAGAGGCATGCCAAGTTCTTGAAGATCCAAAGCCCGAACTCTCGAAATGATCCGATCCATTAAAAGAAAGGGGGCACATGGAGGAAGATCCTTCACTTCGGAGTTCGACGCTCTAGAGAATTGTGTGAGTTAGACATCTAAGAGTCTGGAAGTGCCGAAGTGTTAAAGCGACCAAAATCCCGAAGCATTGAGGTCCCAAAGTACCGAAGGCCCGAAATGAATATGAACCATCCATCAGCAGGGACACGCGGCAACAGATCTTTCACTTCGGGGATTTATCCTCCAGGGGATTTTTCATGTGTCACTTTCAAAACACCCGAATCCCGAAGGTCCGAAGTAATTATCAGTCGTTTGATTCAAGAGGACATGCATCAGTGGATCACCAGCTCTGAGTAAAATCACTTGGAGGCGAAGGAGGTTTGAAATTCAATATTTCTAAAGTCTGGAGACCCGAAGGGATCATAGCTATTGATATGCTGAGGGCCACACATCATCAGATCGAAGGCTTTGGATAAAAGCATTGGAGGCAGGAGAAGTTTTATATTTGAATTTCCCGAAGGCCAAAGACCCGAAAGGATCTCAACCGTTGATTAGTAGAAGCCACGCGTCGTCATATCCTTAGCTCCAAAGGATTTGCTTGGGGAAAATGAAATTTGAGTTTTGAGTTATCCGAAGTTCGAAGACCCGAGAGGATCTCATCCATCGATCCACAGGGGACCACGTGTCAGCGGATCCATAATTTCAAATAAAAGCTATTGAAATAAGGTTTGAGATTTGATTTTCCCGAAATACGAAGACCCGAGAGGATCTCATCCATTTCTCTATGGATGCCATGCATCCTCAGATCCTTAGCTCTGGACAAAAGTAGCAGAAGGTAGAAGAAGTTTGAGGTTTGAAAAGCTTGAAGCCCGAATCACGAAGTAAATCGAGGTCGTCGATTTCAGAGGGTGTAGATTAGATTCGTCGATCTAAAAGAACCAAAGCTAAGCCGTTGATCAAAGGGCCTCATCCTAGATCACAAGATCAATGGTCACACTCCATTTTAGGGTTGGGAGGTGCACATGGTGTCTCGTAGTGAATTGTGGGGAGAAAAGCGGTTTGTTTCCAAACCACTCTTGGCCACACCTGCAATCACATGGTTGCGTAGGGTCCTAGCCCTAGGTCACATCTGGGAAGGATCTAAAGGAAGAGGATCTACAACCCAATCCCTGAGACACCAAGCATGTGGCATACGTCTAAGAGCTGACACATGGCACTCATTTCAAGCGTTTTTAGACATGCCTTCAGCCTGTTTTCGAGTGACACATGTCACCTCTCCATCCATGACACATCAACATGGTGACATTAGGCCTCCATGTCAGATCATCCTCTGGGAGGTGTTATTGTTCAGCGTCAGAGTATCTCCCCATCCCAAAGCACACTTTTGGCAGATCCTAAAGTTGGTTAGGGTTTAATCTTGGTGATGGCGCCAAATCTGGCAGGTGCACCTAGATCGCAGATCGAGACCAGATCTATGACCACAGTCCATTGAGGGGAGACAACATTCTTGGGTGATAATTTTCTTGAGTGGTCCCTCAATCAAAACCATGGTAAGGAAAAGGTGATATGTGGTGAAAGGCAGTGAATTGCAGGCTCCAAAGCAGTGTGAACCCAAACCACCTTTGAGAGGCTCCGTAATCACATGCTCATACAACATCCTATCTAAGAGAAACATGTGGCCTCCCCCTGAGAATTAAGTCTCGTTGATTCCCCAAGGAAGAGAAGTTAATGGAAGGTAGGTTTGGTGGTTGAAACCTCGGCTCACCCCATAAATGGAAGGCATGGAGGAGCTGGTCATGGAGACAGAGCTGCTAGCCCGAGGATGGATTTGTCAGCAGACCTGTGCCGATTTAAGCTCACATCTGACAAAGGAATGCACATTCAGTCTGACAAAAGAAGTCACCGACGCAAATCTTTGATTGTAGTAGCTAGGTCACACTATTGGTAGTGGTGCACTGAGCTGAGTATAAGTAGTTTAGTTCAATATTTTGTTATGGTCGTCAATTGGTTGAGCATAGATCCCTATATTGTAATATTTTTATGCCAGAACTGTTCTCTGGTTATGTATCACACTTCAAACTTTCACATTAATAGAAGTCTGTTTCTCTCATCTCTCTGTAACAATTGTGCTAAAACACTCAAGCATGGAGGATCCAATTGAGTTTTGTGATTTTGTTGTAATGTAGGTTTGATTCCAAGGGTAACATGACCAGTTTTAGTTAGCCCCTTGTTATCTTATTTCTTCTCTCACTGAAGGACTCGAGCATGAAGGATCTAGTCGAGTTTTTGTAGTGGCATGATAGTGTAGGTTTGACTATTGTGCTATTGTGACTGTGTTGTTTGGACATATTTCAATGTCTGAAGCTTGAGTTCAAGAGCATTCTTGATCCTGAATTTTTCTTCACCAAGTTGCTTGAAATTCTGATGCCCATATCATTCTTGTTCATATTTCTCACTAAGTCTTCCCTCTACTCACACTTAAACTAAATTCACTGACTGAAGTTAATGAGGCCCTCACTTCCCTGTGCATGACCTGCCCAGTTCTGTGTTAGAATCATTCCTGTATTGAGTTTTCCCCATTTGACCTCCACTCATATAAATCAAACATCGACCAAACAATCTGATGGGTATTGGGCTTATCCTCTTGCAATCTAAGTGTGACTCTTAATGATAACATTCTTAGCACTGTTGTTGAGGAACGAATTGGAGACATTTCCCTGGGACAAAATGACAAAGAAATTCTGATTCTGAAGGTGCATCAAATATCAATAACTTGAAGATTGCAACTTGCACCTGACGACTCCACTATTTCAGTTGTGGCTCCGAAAGGTAGACACATGAGGTCTACTCCACAACTTCCTCTAGCAACACCTGAAGCTGACCCATAGAAAATTATCAGAAAAGGAAAGACCCCTCAAGAAGGGATTGCGACTGTTGTATCAGGTGATTCTGATAGTTTACATGTTTCTTATTTAAAAGCTCCAGTAGATGCTTCTAATTCTCCTATTATATTGTTTGCTGGAGTTTCCAGAAGTTTAAATTTTGGGATTTTTCCTATTGATTTCTCCCCTCCTAGTCTCGGTTTGAAGGAAAAGTATTTGACACCCCTGTTTCCCCTGATATCGTACACTGGTTTAGACCTGGGACCTTAGAAGGATTCCCCACTCTGGGCCTTACTACTCCTCCTATTAAATTTTCTGCATTTAAAGAAAGGGAAACCGATGTTCCTTTGAACCCCATAGCATTCTCCTCCAACACTCAACATTTTCCTCTTTCTCCCAAAAACACAACTACAGTCGTACTTGTCCCAGCTCCATCTCCCCCTGGTTATCCTCCAATTCACATCCCAATGGCAGGTGCTAATCTGCCTACATACATGATGGATGACATAGTGGCTGCTAGATACGCCCCTCTCATTTTACCTCAATCTTTGAATAATCTCCCGGATGAAGGCTACCTTAAGGAGTTTCCCAAGTTCACAGGGGATGAAAACATAACTGTAGAGGAACACCTTGTAGTCTTTTACATTTTTGCAGATAATCTTGATATTTCGAATCAATATGTATGGATAAGATTTTTTGTTCATAGCCTTAATGGTGAGGCTAGAAAATGGTTTAGGGGCTTGGCTCCTAGATCTATTGATGGGATTGAAGCACTAGATGATGAATTCTTAAGACATTGGGGGGATACAAATGATTTCCTTTACTATATTACATAGTTTGGATCACTTAAGAGAAAATAAGGGGAATCTGTTTCAGACTTCTCAAAGAGGTTCAATAAGATGTACAACAAGATTCCCATTGAAATAAATCCTACTGAAACCTCTGCCAAGATTACTTATGCTAGTTATTTCAACCTTGATTTTTCCCTCTTGTTAAGAGAGAGAAGGGCTACCTCGCTGGTTCACATGTAAGATGCAACCCTTGAAGTAGAATCTAATATATTGGCAGTAGACAAACTCGGGAAAAAATATGATAGAGACAAGAGAAAAGGTAGGTCTGAAGCCTCAACCTTTGATTCCTTTGCTGCCCATCCTCTAGAAGATGAATTGACCAAGCTGGTAAAATCACTTTTTGTCGAAGTGGAAAGGTTCAAATTGGAAGCAAAGAAGACCTATAGGTATCCCCAAAATGCTGATAATAGGGGTAGGTTCAAAATACCAAACAATGCCCCTCAGATCATCCAAAGAGATCGGGGATAGGGATGATCAGAGAATTCAAGCTCCTCTCCAAAATAACCTTGTTACTGATGAAGAAAGAGAGAAATAAGATGTTGATATTGAAATCCATTGTTTGGGAGACACATCTTCGTTTCCTCATTTAACCAATATACAGATGAGGATTCTCTCATGGATAGTCAACTAAATGAGTTGAGCAAGGGGGAAAAGACCAACAATAATTCAAATAGATATAGCCTGAGGTCAAAGAAGAAAGAAGGGAAGATTGAAATCTCTGATCAACCTACCAGAGCATAGAATCCTGCTAAAAATGTGGCATACAACATTAAAGAAAAGGAGGCACAAACCCCCCCACTAGTGGTCAAAATCCCTATCCGAGAAGTGAAGGAGATTTTGAAGCCTCCCTCCTCTTATAGCTTTGAGCATGAGATTCAAAATATTATAATCCCCGTACCTCTGTCAGAGTTATTCAAGCATGAAGATTTCAAAAAATTCCTCTCTAAAATGTTACAACTCGAACCTTCATCTCATTCCACAGACTCTGTCAACCTCCAAGATGAAAATCCAGTTGTCATACTAGGGCCTTTGGTAGAGGATAGAGATGATTCCTCACCTCCTTTCTATACATCATTCAATATTCATGACAAAGTGTTTCACAACTGCCTAATGGATTCATGGGCATCTCACAATCTCATGCCTAAGATTATCATGGATGAACTTGGGTTGGAGGTCACAAAAACCTACCACGACCTATATTCATTCGATTCCAGGAAGGTGAAGTGCCTCAGGGTTATTAAGGACTTGGCTGTCTCCTTGTTTCAATTGACAATGAAGAGTGTGGTCATGGACATTGTGGTAGATGATGTTCCCCCTAAGTTTGGGATTCTCTTGTCTAGATCCTGGATCAAAATATTAGGTAGAACTTTGCAAATGGATCTTTCATATGATACCATTCCTGTATTTGGAGGGGAACATAGAAGGCTTTATAGGGAAGCACAACTTACCTACATTATCAGTGATGAAGCAAATCCCATCAACCACCCCATTTTCTCAGTCAATACCAATTTAGGAACCAGTATATTGTAGCTCTCTAATGTTCCTCAACCACCTATCGAAATAAGAAGGCATCCCATCACCGTCTATGAAGATCTTTCCCCCAAGACCTTTATTTGGAATTTTTTTTTGATGGAGCCTCCTCTAGGGAAGGTGCTGGTGCTGGAGTAGTTTTTATTTCCCCGACCCAAGAGACCATATATCTATCTTGCAAGATGGAGTTTGAAACAATAAACAACATGGTAGAATATGAGTCTCTTGTCTTGGGTTTGAGAGATGCAATGTTTGGTGATGCTGAGCTGATTGTTCATCAAGTCAAAAATCTGTATCAGGCTAAGCACCCCAGGTTAAGGGCCTACATAAATGAAGTCTGGGATATGATTGACAGTTTCTTCCTAGATTTTAATATCTCATTTGTTCCAAGAGAGGAGAACTCTGTGACAGACTCCTTGGTGGTCACAACAAGTAATTTCAAGGTCCCTTTGCTCCCAAAGCTCAAAATGAGGTGGAAATAAAATACAGACCCTCTATTCCTGACAATGTCAAACATTGGAAGGTCTTTGAGGATGATATTGAGATAAATAAGTTCCTTGAGACCGTGGATGAATTTTATGATATTCATATTGATCAGGATCAGGATGCTGAAGAAAGCTCTCATATTGATGTTTTTCTAAATAAAATCGCTCATCATCATATTGTTTAGTTTCCTAGCAACCATATTCCAAAGGGGATGATCCATTTAGAGAGATTGTTTGATAGAAATTATGTTGTTGTAAAGGTTGAAGGAGCAACAAAAGAGGCTAATGTGACTGAATGCAATCTAGGAATAGAAGAGGATCCCAAATGGGTGAAGTTGTCCAACTGGTTATCAAAGGAACAAAGGGATGATTATGTTAGGATTCTGAAGGAGTTTTCTGATGTATTTGCTTGGAAATACGAGGATTTGAGAACATATGACACCAACATCATTGAACACAAAATCCCTTTGAAGGAATATGCCAAGCCTTTCAAGCAGAAGCTAAGACATATAAATCCCATGCTGCGTCGATTATGGAAAAATAGGTGAAGAAGCTGCTGGAAGCATAGATCATCATCCCCTTGAGATTTTCTGAGTGGATGACTAATTTAATGTCTGTGAGGAAGAAGAATGGGGAAATCAGGTTGTGTTGTGATTTCAGGAATTTGAACAGAATCTCCAAGAAAGATAACTACCCCTTGCCGAAAATGGAGCACATTTTGCAGCGAGTGACTGGTTCGTCCAAAATGTCTAAGGTTGATGGTTTCTTCGGGTAGAATAAGATCTCTATCTTGCTTGAAGATAGAGAGAAGACAACTTTCAAAACTCTTTGGGGGACATTTATGTATGCTAAAATTCCCTTTGGATTGATGAATGCAAGAGAAAACTTCTAACAAGCCATGGAGATTGCCTTCATTGGAGAAAAGGACAAATTTGTAGTCATCTATCTGGATGACATTACAATATTCTCCAGGTTTGATAAAGACCATTGCCATTATTTGAAGAAGGTTTTCCTAAAGTGCAAAAGGTTTTTCCTCTTTCTCAATCCTAAGAAGTCTTTATTTTCCATGCAAGAGGGAAAATTGTTGGCGCATATTGTGTCAAATGAAGGGGTAAAGATTGATCCAAGTTGAGTAGAGGCCATCCAGTCATTATATTTTACTAGATCTAGGAAAGAGGTTCAATATTTCTTGGGTAAAATCAACTTTCTGAGGAGGTTCATTTCTAATTTTGTTGAGTTGGTTAAATAAATTATGACCATGCTCAGAAAGGGGAACAAGTTGAAGTGGATTGTTGCGTCCATAAATTCTTTCAACCAAATAAAGAGGGATTTGACTAAAGCACATGTGCTCATCAACCATGACTATTCTAAGGAATTTCTGATTTTCTCTTTCTCTTCATCCGATACACTAGCTATTGTTTTTCTACAAAGAAATGCAGAGGGGCTGGAGCAACGTATTTCATTTTTTAGCAGAGCACTGAGAGATGCAGAAATGAGATACGATATCATGGAGAAGCAGGTGTATGCCTTGGTGAAAGCCCTCAATGATTTCAGAATCTATGTTCAACATTAAAAAATTATTGCATATGTCCCCTTGGCCTCAGTAAATGAGATACTAATCCAGCCCGATATAGATGGGAAGAGAAGCAAGTGGATTGCCAAGATTCTGGAGTTTTACCTGGAAATAAAACCCACCAAATTGGTGGAAGGCCAAGGTTTAGCTAGGTTACTGTCTAAATCAAATTGCAAGGAATTGGGGGTTAATTTCATGAATATAGACCCAGAGAATTCACAAACTCAAATTGGTGGTGAAGACTCTCATGTCGGCCCCAACTTAGCATAATTCCCCTGGTATAAAGACATCATATTCTTCCTGCAAAAGTTGAGGCCACCTGATGGTTTGGACAAAAACAAGGTGAGAGCTTTGAAACTCAAAACAATAAAATATTGTATCATTGATCAGGTTTTGTAATGGAAGGACCCTCTGGGAGTTCTGTTGAGAGGCTTGGACCCACAAGAGGCCCAAAGAGATATGACTTCATGACAACTCATGTGGGGGGCATCATTTTTGGAGGACCACAACTTATAAGGTCCTCAGAGCTGGGTATTTCTGGCCCAACCTATTTACTGATGTTTGGAAAAAGATTAGAGCGCGTGCCAAGTGTAAAAAATTTGTTAGAAAGAAACAACTCAAATATTTGCCTCTGAAATGTGTAATGGTTTCTGGACCTTTTCAGCAGTGGGGTATTGACTTCATTGGAGAGATTCACCCAGCCTCAATTGGTCAACACAGGTGGATTTTCACTGCCACTGATTATTTTACCAAGTGGATAGAATCCATCCCTACAAGGAGTGCCTCCCACAAGGTGATCATAAATTTCCTTGAAGACATCATGTCCAGATTTGGATGTCCAAGTAGGACTGTTATAGACAATGTTGTCTCTTTTAGAGATGAGCCATTAATTAATTTCTGTGAGCAGTATGGGATCACACTAGTCCATTTTACTCCCTACTACCATAAGGGAAATGGTTTAGCAAAGTATTCTAACAAGAGCCTCACAAATATCATCAAAAGATTGTTAGAAGACAACAAGAAATCTTGGGATTCAAAGCTGAAGTTTGCATTATGGGCTGATAGAGTTACTACCAAAAGGTCACTGGGCGTTTCCCCTTTTTAGCTAGTGTATGGTGTTGAGGCAATTTTTCCTGCTCAGCTGGATTTCCCTGTGGAAAAGTTCTTCTAGGACTACCAAGAAGAACTTGATGACATGGTTAGGAGGATAATGTAGCCGGTAGAAGTACAACAGACCAGGGAACATCTTCTTAATAAAGCACAAGACCATCAACAGAAGATTAAGCGAGCCTTTGATAGGAAAAAAAGAAAGGAATGTTTTCAGTTGGGGCACATGGTGCTCAAATGGGACGCTCCCAAGCAGGACAAAGGCAAACATTGTAAATTCAAATCCCTATGGATTGGTCCCTCCAAGATTTCTGAGATTTTTTTGAATAGCACTTATAAGTTGAAGAATTTGGAGGATTATGAAGTTTTAGGTGGCCCTGTCAATGGGCATTTTCTGAAGAAATATTTTTTTTAGGCCGTGAACAACATCCCACCATTGTAAATGCCACTCCTGTTTTATTTTATTTGTGTTTTTATTTTTCATTTTTTATAAGAGACTCCATAACCCAAAAGCTAAGGCATTGGAGCTGCGTGTTCTTGGCAGCTCGCAAGGAGCATGCCATCCCCTGTGGAGCCAAATGTTATCACATAGAGTTGTCAGGAGTCATGTGTTTTTGTCGTTAATACCTAAGTCTGTATTCTTTCCTCGTCTCTCTCTCCTTCTCACAGTACAGGTCTTACATCTTTTCCCTTTCAACTGATAAAATTGTTTTTTGGTTGCCCCTTTTTGTTTTTAAGTGCCCTGGTTTCCCTTAATGTCTTACCCAAAAGAAGTCTCAACCCCAAGCCCCTCTATTTCTCTCCGAGGGTGAACATTCATCTCCTTTTTCCAGTCATTGGTCTCCCTATTTTCCCAGCCCCCAGCCAGTCTTCCAAATCCTTGTTCACGTAGGCTGCATCCATGGACACAAAGTGCATATTCAAAGCAACCCATTTCAGCCTTAAAATGCAACAGGCAGGCTCAGTTTTCAATGACAGAAATCCCCTGTGAAGTTCAGATTAACAACATGTGGGCATCTAGAATCTCAAAATTTCACCAAGTATAGTGAAGAACAAAGGTCGAAAATCCCACATCCTGAAGCGAGCATGAACCATAGATCTCGAGGGGGACAAGTGTCTATCGATCTGAGGCTTTGGAGAAATGAGCTTCAAAAGTTTTGAAGTGAGAAGTGTGTAAAATGTCCAAAGAGTCGAAGCTCGGACTCCCCAAAATATTATGGACTATTGATCTCAAGATCAAAATGAGACGTCAATCTTGGAAGCACATCTCTGGAAGCCCAAAAATGCTAAAGGTCTTGAAGTGGATCTTGGTCGTTCGAATCTAGAAGCCACGCGTCATTAGATTTATCACTTCGGAATATATGAAATCAGAGACGCTCCAAGTTCCCGAAGATCCGAAGCCCAAACTCCTAAAATGATATGATCCATCCAAAGCAAGGGGACACATGGAGGCAGATCCTTCACTTCGGAGTTCGGTGCTCTGGAGAATTGTGGGAGTTAGACATCCAAGAGTCCAGAAGTGTCGAAGTGTTAAAGCGGCCAAAGTGCCGAAATGTTAAAGTGACCGAAATCCCAAAGCATTGAGGTCGTGAAGTACCGAAGGCCCGAAATTAATCTGAACCATCCATCAGCAGGGACACGCGCAACAAATCTTTCGCTTAAGAGATTTCTCCTCTAGGGGACTTTTCATGTTTCACTTTCAAAACACCCAAATCTTGAAGGTTTGAAGTAATTATGAGTCGTCCGATTCAAGAGGACATGCGTTAGTGGATCACCAACTCAGAGTAAAAGAACTTGGAGGTGGAGGAGTTTGGAAATCCGAGATTTCTGAAGTATGGAGACCCAAAGGGATCATAGACATTGATCCTCCTAGGGCCATTCATCATCAGATACAAGGATTTGGATAAAAGCATGGGGGGCGGGAGAAGTTTGAGATTTGGATTTCTCTAAGGCCAAAGACCCGAAAGGATCTCATTCGTTGATCAGTAGAAGCCATGCGTCGTTATATCCTTAGCGCCAGAGGATTTGATTGGGGAAAATGAAGTTTGAGTTTTGACTTATCTGAAGTCTGTAGACTCAATAGGATCTCAGCTGTCGATCCACGGGGGACCACACATCCGCAGATCCATAATTTTGGATAAAAGCTGTTGAAATAAGGTTTGAGATTTGATTTTCCCGAAATACGAAGACCCAAGAGGATCTCAGTTGTTGATATATGGAGGCCACATGTCATTATATCCTTATCTCTGGACAAAAGCGGTAGAAGGAAAAAGAAGTTTGAGAATTGAAAATTCCTAAGCCCGAACTGCGAAGCAAATCGAGGTCGTCGATTTCAGAGGGTATAGATCCGATCCGTCAATCTAAAAGAGTCAGAGTTGATTCATTGATCAAAGGGCCTCATTCAAGATCAAAATATCAATGGTCACGATCCATTTCGAGGTTGGAAGGTGTGCAAGCGATAATTTTATTAAGCCGTCCTGCAATCAAAACCATTGTTTTGAGAGAGGGACACGTGGTGTCTGATAGTGAATTGCAGGGAGGAAAGTGGTTTGTTTCCAAACCACTCTTGGCCATGCCCACAATCACATGGTTGAGTAGGGTCCTAGCCTTAGGTCATGTCTAGGAAGGAGCCAAAGGAAGAGGAGCTAGTGCTCGAGCCCTAGGAGGCCAAGCACGTGGCATCCTTCTAAGCGCTGACATGTGGCACTCATTTCAAGCATTTTTAGACATACCTTCAGCCTGTTTTCGAGTGACACATGTCACCTCTCCATCCATGACACATCAACATGGTGACATTAGGACTCCACGTCATATCATCCTCCAGGATGTGTTATTGTTCAATGCCAAAGTAGCGCCCCATCCCAAAGCACACTTTTGGCAAATCCTAAAGTTGGTGGGCGTTTAAGCTTGGCAGGTGCACCTAGATCATAGATCGAGACCAGATCTATGACCACAGTCCATTGTGGGGACTCAACATACTCGGGTGATAATGTTCTTGAGTGGTCCCTCAATCAAAACCATGGTAAGGAAAAGGTGATACGTGGCGAAAGGCAATGAATTGCGGGCTCCAAAGCAGTTTGAACCCAAACCATCTTTGAGTGGCTCCGCAATCACGTGCTCATACAACGTCCTATCTAAGAGAAACATGTGGCCTCCCCCTGAGAATTAAGTTTCGTTGAGTCCTTGAGGAAGAGAAATTAATGGAAGGTAGGTTTGGTGGTTGAAACCTCGGCTCACCCCATAAATGGAAGGTGTGGAGGAGTTGGTCGTGGAGACAGAGCTGTCAGCCCGAGGATAGATTTGTTTGCAGATCCATGCTGATCTAAGCTCGTGTTTGACAAAGGAATGCACAATTAGTTTGATAGAAGAAGTCATAGATGTAAAGCTTTGATTGTAGTAGCCAGGTCACACTCCTGGTAGGGGTGGACTGAGTTGAGTATAAGTAGTTTAGTTCAATATTTTGTTATGGTCGTCAATTGGTTGAGCAGAGCTTCCTATCTTGTAATATATTGATGCTAGAACTGTTCTCTGGTTATGTATCACTCTTGATACTTTCTCATTAATAGAAGTCAGTTTCTCTCATCTCTCTGTAACAACTGTGCTAAAACACTCAGGCATGGAGGATCCAGTCGAGGGTTACGATTCTGTTGTAATGTAGGTTTGATTACAATGGTGTTGTGAACAATTTTAGTCATCCCCCTTGTTATCTTATTTCTCTTCGCACTAAAGGACTTGGGCATGGAGGATCTAGTCGAGTTGTTGTAGTTGCATGATAGTGTAGGTTTGACTATTGTGCTGCTGTGATTATGTTGTTTGGACATATTTCAGTGTTTGAAGCTTGAGTTTAAGAGAATTCTTGAGCCTGAGTTTTTCTTGACCAAGCTGCTTGAAAGTTTGATGCCCATAACAGTCTTGTTCATATTTGTCACTAAGTCTTTCCTCTACTCATGCTTAAACTCAATTCACTGACTGAAGTTAATGAGGCCCTCACTTCCCTGTGCATGACCTACCTAGTTCTGTGTTAAAATCATTCCTGTATTGATTTTTACCCATTTGACCTCCACTCATATAAATCAAACATCCACCAAACACTCTGATGGGTACTGGGCTTATCCTCTCGCAATATGAGGGTAACTCTCAGTGCTAACAATATCAATAACATATCAGTTCTCCCTCCCAACTTGGGGAGTAATCATTTCCCTTTCCATTAAGGAAGTCGTCTCCACAAGTCTAGCTTGTCCCTTAAGTAAGCAAAATTTTTATATTGGACAAAGGATTTATCAAAATATCTACTATCTGCTCATCGATGGAGATATACTAGAGAACTACTTCTCCCCTCTGGAATTTATCTCAGAGAAAAAAATACTTGATCTTAATGTGCTTTGACCTGTCATGGAGCACCTGGTTCTTTGAGAGATTTACACATCTCTGGTTATCAAAATATATCACGGTCGAATCCAACACCTGATCTAACAGTCTAAAAACCAAATTATAGAGCCACACTGAAACATATCCAAGGAGTACTTCCTCTGTTATCTGCACTCCCTGCCCAATCTGAATTGATAAATCCATGTAGTTGTATATCATAACTCAAATGTCCCATGAAGACATTTCAATTCATGCTTTGCAATTATTCAATTCTCATGGCTAGGTTCCACGTAGAACTGGCTCAACATGTTCGCAAAAAAGAAAATGTCTATCTTAGTATTCATCGAATACATCAAGGAGCTAATCAATTACATGGATGAGTCTAGTGGATAAGAGTCTCTTAACTTCTTCAGATCTGTCATCATGGGATTTTTCCATGGATTTGTAATCCATCATCCTGAACTTTTGAAGAACCATTTCGATACACTTCCTATGTCATAGGGAATTTTCACCATGCTTCTGTTGTACATGAGAGGATTT
This sequence comes from Picea glauca, assembly GCA_000966675.3. Taxonomy (NCBI): domain Eukaryota; kingdom Viridiplantae; phylum Streptophyta; class Pinopsida; order Pinales; family Pinaceae; genus Picea; species Picea glauca. The sequence goes on from JZKD02S2144791.1 coordinate 1,125,434, forward strand.
GCACCAAGTTGCTTGAATCCATACAAGGTCTTCTTCCATTTTCATTCATGGGTCTCTTTTGGTATACCTAAAAAAACTTGAGGTTTCTCTACATATTCTTCTTCTTTAATTACTCTATTGAGAAGAACAATCTTTACATCCATCTGATGTATTTTCCAATCCATGGATACTGCAAGAGATATAATGGCTCAGGTAGTGGTATATTAGGTTACTGGAACAAGCTGTCATCATAGTCTTCTCCCTTCTTCAGGGAGAACCCTCTAGCCCAGAATCTCACCTTGTATCTATCAAAGCTTCCATTTATAAGTTTTCACATATTCTTCAATGGACCATATCTTTGGAAATTAGCTCCCTCCTAATCCTGACTTCATGCCTAAATGAGAAATATCTAGAAAAAAATTATTGTAAGACTACATGGTTATGGAAATTCGCAATCAATTCCCTCTATTTGAGAGAGTCCATACTTCCATACATTGCATCTCTCTTGGCTTTCTGCAAAGTGTCACAAGCCTGTTCTAGTTTCCTTTTGATTAGTGACTTCTTCCAAGTCTTTTTAAGTTTGTTTCTATCTGTTCTGATTGTTTCCCATCTGGTACTAAGCATTGTGTCATCCTCATAAACTTCTTCTATGATAGATTCTGCAAATATTGTTAATCAAAGGTTTTTCAAAATATTTCACAAGGATACCTGCTCATAAAAAGACAAGAGGAAAAATAAAGATCCAAGACACTATGTTTATGATAGAAAATTGAAACAAGAATAAGGACAAGGGTAGAAACAATTGCTACAAGCATGGAAAGACATCTTCATGATAGCCTTCATGAAATAACCTTCTTGATAAAACAAGAAAAATAATGTTTCTGATACAACATATTTGATATGAAGGATATTTTCTTGGTAACATTGCTAAGATGATCTAGTTTAAGAACAAGAACAAGAAATATCTCCTAGAGTAGGTGTTAGTTCATATTTGGAAAGAAGTACACTAAGTAGTATTGTTGGAGTTACTTCACACACACCTAGGATTTATTTTTCCTAAGGTTATTCCTTGTTTATTAGTCATAATTAGTCATTATTCTGTGTCCTATATTTTAGGGGAGAATATTCCACCTGGAGAATATTCTCTTTCAGTTGACAGTTCAGTTTGACTAGTTGAGTTGAGTTTAGATGCTGCATTGGTTTTGTCACCATGCAACATTGGGATCATCACCATGCTAATGTGCACTTTCCTTGGGATCATCACCATACTGGTGCATTACCCTTGATTCCCTGAGTTAACTCTTCACTACTCTTTGTTCA
>JZKD02S2144791.1:1150951-1171841 GCA_000966675.3 Picea glauca
AGATAGTCCTCCCCAAGAGATGTGCCACTCTTCTTCTCCTCTCTCTGGTAATTGCAGCTTGCCTCATAAGAGAAATGAGCAAATGAGTTGTGTGTTTGAAGTGAGGCACTAGCCTCCTATATATACAAAACTGTCACGTGTGAAAGGTCACCACTGGCAGGGCCGACCTCTCACACTGGGTGGGTAAACCCACCTTTAATTAATTCTGGTTCTTCCATAATAACTGTTGGGGCCGACTTCTTATTCCGCCGTTTGTAATTGTCCGATGACCAATCCGCAAAAGGGGATTTGGTCCTTATACAATTACCGACATGATTAATCCACAATGGGGATTAATCCAATAAAAAAAATAACAATAATGACATGATTAATCCGCAATGGGGATTTAATCCAATAATAATAAGAATGCTCTTCGCAGTTACATTATTTCAACACAAAATATCATAATTTTAATTGTGTACATGAAAACCTCTATTCATGATGAAAATAGACAATATAATTCCTTGGCCCATCAGAATGATGTTGTACATACTACATAGATCTAAAATATAATGAGTAAAAGATGATGCAACAAAAGTAATGCAACATGGTACTTGATCTTGGAACTCTATTTAGTGACACCATGAGCTTCAATGAATATTGTATTAGTTTTTTGTAAATTATAATGTACATACAACTTGTTGATTTATTTTTTAATCTAGAATCATTTTAACTTTGATTTTATTGTCACTCTGGTCCTCACAAAATGTCTCTTCAATCCTTTGGGAATTGTCATTAGTTTGAGAAGAATAAATCAAAACATAATTGATGGATGTAGTGCTTATCCACTTATCTTTTGAATAATGGTTTAAAATTCAATTTCATTAACAACTTCATTGAATGCTCCTATTTGGAAAATAGATTGATATTGATTATGGTCATTGAAGTCATTGTCAAATCCGTGAAAGGATGCTTGGATATCTTCTAGTGATGTAAGCATTTCTGAGAATTTCCATTCTTCTATCTTTATAATGTTTTATGTTATCTAAGAACTTATTGATAAAATCAGTAATAAACTTTGGCCAATAAACACTTTAATCTTTTCATAGAACCACATGCACCACTCATATGCAAAACTATCTGAATATTTCAAAGTTATCTTAATTTATTTTTTATCATTTTTTTTTTGTAATCATTACATTTCAAAACAAAATTCTATTTTATTAACCCAAATTATGTTTTGTCTATTTTATTTGCTATCAAATTTTGCAATTTCTATCATCAACTTCATTGTTACTATAAAACTTCTTTCAGCTTAAAACACTATAATTTTATATTTATATTGTTCCTTATCACTTAAAACTAATATCCTTACTCACTCCACTTCAAGTTTTTTTAAATTAATTTTAAATTAAAATAGATAGACCTTATATACATAATATATAACACTCTTATGCTATTATATAGCCTTAAATAATATTTTAAAAGTTGTCATGCTATTTTTCCCAAGGCCACTAATCCATAAGGAGTCACAATTTTGTGTCCAATGGAAATCATCATTCCTCATGGTAACAACTATTTATGCAACTATTTGTGGGAGTAACAATTTTGTGTCCAATGGAAATCATGACTCCTCATGGTAACAACTAACTATTTGTTTTTCTGAATGACCACCAATATATTTCTAAGTATTTTCTGAGTGATCACCAATATATTTCTAACTATTGTTTGAACATATAACAACCCACTTTCTTTATAAAGTGCAAAAAGTGGACATGCATATCCTCCTGTATTTGAAGCATAAAATTATATTCAAATTACAAATAACTCTAGGAAATTTTGAGCATTTGAATAACACTTAGGAATATGGACTTTTCTATGTTAATTTTTTTGCAAATTATTATAAATCATGATTAAAAAATTAAACTTTCCAAAATATGGAAGATCAATACATGAGGAGCAATAGTAACTAATTTCCAAAGATGAATGGTATTAAGAATTAATGGTTATAGAAGTGAGTGGATGGAAACGCGATCATACACATTTCAACTATTGGATATGAATAACGACCCACTCTCTTTATAAAGTGCAAAAAGTGGGCATGCATATCCTCCTATATTTAAAGCATAAAATTATATTAAAATTACAAATAATTCGGAAATTTTGAGCATTTGGATAACACTTAGGAATATGGGTTTTTCTATGTTAATTTTTTTTCCAAATTATTATAAATCTTGATTAAAAAAATTAAAATCTAACTCTCCAAAATATGGAAGATCAATACATGAAGAGTAATAGAAGATAATTTCCAAAGATAATTTATAGAAGTGAGTGGATGGGAACACGATCATACACATTTCAACTATTGGATATGAGAAAGGATCAATATGATCATTAATAAAAACAAACCTTTATTTGAAAAAAAGAAATAAGAGAAATTTAATAATTTTAATCAATTTATATTTTTAACTTGAAAATTCAAGTATCTTATATTGTAAAACAAAGAATTAATGTATATTAATTTAATTTAAACAAAGAACTATTCCATATTAATTTCCATATTAATTTGTGATTTAAATTTAAAGCAAGCATTAATAGTTAAACAATATTTTCCACAATTTTGTGAGATTCTTTCCATATACCCAACAAAATTTTTCCTAAGTTTGACAAGCTTGTAAGTGCTTAACACATGTATGTATATAAGTGTATTTATGAAATTATGTCATGAAAAATAGATTTTGGGATTGAAATTTCATAAATGTTACTTCAATTTCAAACCCAAAACCCAAGTAAAGTAAAATGTTATTGTTTTTTATCTTTTTATCTATCTTTTTATATTATGTTTTAAAATAAAAATTATTAATTATAGTTTTAATAATTTATTTATTTTTCAAGGAAAACCTTTTGAGATTCTCTTTTTCGAAATGTTTAGATGAAGAGAATTTCTAATGATAATAACAATTGGTAACTTTTAAGGACTTGATCGAGTGTGAACTTATGACCTCCTCATCAATAATATGCCTTAGTAAAATTGTCCAGTCGGTTGAGCTAACCCTTGAGTATATATATATATAAAATTTTGTTGAAGAAATTTTGAGAGCAACTTAATCACCAACCACATTGATAGTGGATAATCTCATGGGACTTGATTAGATTTGAACCTGTGACATATGGCCTCCTTGTTAGCAACATGCATTATGCATTGGGTGTATGGTTTAATTGATTAAGCAAAGCCTCAAGCCATTCATTCTTATATATATATATATAATACAAAGTGTAATTAAATGTTAGAAATAATAGGTGTGCTCGTTTCACTGTAGACAATATCTCAATATTGTCACCCAACCATAGGCACAAATTCCACCCTCGAGCACCTTAACCTTGACAGATAGAATAATTACGGAAGCAAACCCTAGAACCAATAGCCAACCAAGGTAGCGTACCTCTCTCCAAAGCTAGCGTACCAAGCAAAAATTCCAAACCATAACCAAGTAGAAAGTCCAACCATAACCAAAGACCAAGTCCCCACTGCAGCAACTACAACTCTCCTCCAGTCATGCACACCACTTGTCCTTATGCATTTGTGAGAGTGAGTGTGACAAATGAGCTCTAGCGCCCTCTTATTTATAGTCCTCCAAGCGACTTAACTAGGATCAATTCTACTTCTGGAGGATAATGATTTAATATAAATTATTATCTTGGGCCAACTTGTCTTCTAAGGTTATTTCCTAACCTTCTAAGGTTTCTCTTACTTCCTGGAATATTCTAGACTCCTCAAAGGTTATATGTAGAGGTTAATACCCCTGCAACTACCATAACATCAACACTCCCTCCTAGCTAGGGAGGTATTAAAGGCAATGGTATTGAGAACAAACATACCATTCAACTGGTAGCATCATCGTAGCCACACATGCTATCTCATGATCACGTGGATAAAATCGCGAGCAACATCACCACTATCAATATCATATGATATCATCAACTTCATCATCTCTTGAGGCCATACTCCATTTGTGTAATCAGGAATGCTGCTAAGTAAGTCACTCACTCAACAGAGTTATACAAGAACCATTCTTCTAATCCGGACATATGTCCTAGAAGAATAGTTGTCCCAACAGATGCTGAAATCCCCACAATGGGATACAAGGATCATTCTTCTAATATGGACCTACGTCCTAGAAGAATGTCAGTCCTCCCAGATGTTGAAAGCCACCCTATGGGATATAGAGATCGCTCGTACAAGAATGTCAGTTTCAAACTATTTTCTAATCGGGTCATATGTACCATAGAGATCAATCTCTACCCATATGCCTTAGAAAATACCAATCCTGTATCAACCACCCTAACCGGGATGCCATTTCCGTAGGAGGTGGACTATTCAACCCGATTGGGCCAATAATTGTGCCTCGGGAAAAATACCAGTCCATGATACATCAACAATCCGTCAACCTGGAATATTCTCCACATGAAGAATGTCTGTCCACCAATAATTCGTTCTGCTAGGACCATTATTTTCCTGTATAATTGCTATCCATCATCACACTGAATATCCATCTAGCTAGAAATCATCTTCAACACTTGTGGTAGTCTCCATGGAAATAAGATAGTAGAATACAACTTCTACAATTCCATCCAATATAACACAACTGTGTCTATTCATAGTAGTATACAATTACTATCCAGTGGTACAAAACCACTCCTAGCAGCACACAACTACTAGCCAGTGACACATAGTCACTACCAGTGGATCACATCCACCACAATAACATACAATGATTGTCTAAAGACATACAGTCTCCAAAAAAATCATATCATCTGATATCAACAATGTCATGATACAAACTGAGTCATATGAGCCACTCTTCCACTCACATATGTGAGATATGGAAGAGCATCTACCCTTTGAAAGTTAAACATCAGCCATGGGTTGTTTGGACTATTCTTCTCAAGCATAGTACAATAATTGTCCCTGATTTATGAACCTGGACCATTCAACCTAACTGGGCCATTCTTCTAACATGATTCACAATGCAACCTGAAGAGAATGAGTCTGCCCTAGGGAATGACTATTCTTGATTGTTGAAGCTCGACCATTCAACCTAACTTGGCCATTATTCTAGCACTAATCATAGTGCAACCTAGAGAGAATGAGTCTACCCTAGGGAATGACTATCCAGACCATTTCCCGCAAAAATGATTGTCTTGCACCAAACTCCTACATCGGACCATTCTTCGAAAATGCTCACAACTGTAAAATTCGAAAAAATGACTGCCCGGAGAGGCGAACCATTATTCTTGACCACTTATTAGAGTGACTTCCAAAGAGAATGACTATCCTAGACCATTCCCCCACACTGGCCATAAGGGGAATCATTGTCTATGGTACATCAACAATCTGTCGGACCATGACTGTCCGTTCTGGACCATTTTCCGAAATGGAAAACGATTGTCCATCGAAAATCTTCGACCACTTTCTGAACTAGAAAGTGACTTCCCAACCTCAACCATTTTCCAAACTGGAAAATGACTTTCCATCAAGAATCGTAGACCACTTTTCGGACTGGAAGGTGACTTCCCAACTTGGACCATTTTCCAAACTGGAAAATGACTGAACATATATCAATATCATATTAGTGCTCCATCCCAACCTGGGGAGTAATCACTTCCCTTTCCAATAAGGAAGTAATCTCCATGAGTCCAACTTGTCCCTTAAGTACACAAACTTTTCATCTTGGACAAAGGATTTACCAAAATATCTTCTATATGCTCATCAGTGGAGATATACTAGAGAACTACTTCTCCCCTCTGGACTTTATCACGAATAAAACAATACTTGAACTCAATGTGCTTCGACCTGTCATGGAACACTGAGTTCTCTTAGAGATTTACACAGCTCTAGTTATCACAATATATCACGGTCGAATCTATCACCTGATTAAATAGTCCAAAAACCGGCTTACAGAGCCACACTGCTCCTATACAAGCATCACAAGTTGCAATATATTATGCTTATGCAGTGCTAAGTGAAACATACTTTTGTTTCCTGCTAGCCCATGATATTGTGGAAAAGCTCAAACTGAAACATATCCAAGAAGTACTTCTTATTTTATCTGCACTCCCTGCCTAATCTGAATTGATAAATCCATGTAGTTGTATATCATAAATCAAATGTCCCATGAAGACATTTCAAGTCATGCTTTGCAATTATTCAATTTCATGGCTAGGTTCCACCTGGAACTATTTTCACAACAAAGCAAATATCCGACTGAGTATTCTCCAAATACATCAATGAGCCATTCAATCATCGATACAGGGATGGGTATACTAGATCAGAGTCTCTCAACTTCTTTAGATACATCATCATGGGAGTTTGCTATGTATTTGTAGTCCATTATTCCGGACTTATGAATAACCATTTCGATACAATTCTTCTGTCATAGGAAGTGTACATGAGAGACTCTCCACCAAATTGCTTGAATCCATACAAGGTATTCTTCCAGCTGCATACTTGGGTCTCTTTTTGGTATACCTCAAAACCTTGAGGTTACTCTACATATGCTTCTTCTTCAATTACTCTATTGAGAAGAACAATGTTTACATCCATTTGATGTAAACTCTAACCCATGGATACTGCAAGATATATAATGGCTCAGCTAGAGGTATATCTGGTTATTGGAACAAGTTGTCATCATAGTATTCTCCCTCCTTCTAGGAGAACTCTCTAGCCTCAAATATTTCCTTTTATATATCAAAGCTTCCATTTATAAGTCTTCACATATTCTTCAATGGACCATATCATTGGGGATTAACTCCCTCCTAATCCCTACTTCATGCCTAAATGAGAAATATCTAGAACTTCCTTGTTTTTTTTCTGAGACTGCATGCTTCTATAATTCTGCAATCAATTCCTTCTATTCGAGAGAGTCCATGCTTCCATTTGCTACATCTCTCTTTTCTTTTTGCAAAGTGTCACAAGCCTGTTCTGATTTCCTTCCTCTGAGTCTTTTTAAGTTTGTTTATATCTGTTCTGATTGCTGCCCATTTGGAAGTTGTTGCAAACATTGTGTCATCCTTATAAACTTCTTCTATGAAAACTTTCGCAAAGATTTTTCATCAAAGGTTTGTCAACATATTTCACAAGGGTACCTTCCTAGAAAAAGACAAGAAGCAAATGAAAGATCCAAGACAATATGCTTTCTTTGATAGAAATCTGAGTTTAGAGAATACAATCTCAACCTTATAAGATCTTGACTAAAGTCAACTTATAATTTTGACTAGAAGTTCATAATTCCATAACAACCAGAGATACATCAAGTCAAAATTGGAGAGTGTGTTGATCTTTTGAATGCACTAAATCCAAGATCATTTCTTTGGACAATATCCCTTGTACATTTTGTTGATGATTACAACTGCGTGAGACATCCTCAGGGACACAGATTGAGTGAGTTGACTTGTGAGAGAACCCATGAGTTGGGTGTTCCCATGAGATGGGTGTGTGGTTTCTCTCTGAGACGAAGATGGAACATTGTGTGCCCTTGTGTGGGGAATATTCCCAAGATATGGGTGTGTCGTTTGAGATGAAATGATGTGTACCCCTGTGAGGGGTGAAGTAGCCCATGTGATGGGTTTACTGTTCTCCTCTGTGTAGAGAGTTGAGACAATTTGGTACTCCAGATGGTTCTCCAATGAGACTCAGTGAGATAGAGATCTGTTGAGTAGGACTTCCCTGTGGATGAGCACAGGTGGACGTGATCCTAGTGGCTGAGCACTAGTGAGTGTGTGTCCAGATGATTCTCCTGTGAGACTCAGTGAGATAGAGATCTATTGAATTGGACGTCCCTGTGGCTGAGCATAGGTGGACGTGCCCCTAGTGGTTGAGCACTAGTGGGTGTGTGAGATCCCTTGCTATATTTTTTAAGAGTTATATTTACCTGTAACACTAATTGTGATGTAAAGGGTACAGGTTGGCCCCACCATAAAGTAAAGGATAATTAATGTAAAATATAATTAATATGGTAATTATTAATTATATTATGAGTTATTGAGGTCAGCCTTGTTGTGACAATAGACACAAATTTTGATGTTTTCAATCTAGTATAAATAAAGGTGATTTCCCCATTGAGGAAACATAACACACATGTGATTTTGTGAATTTCAGCAAGTACATCTTCTAGGGCTGAAGTGCACGCCTCTCTTGGGTGCTAGCCTTCTTGGTTTTGTGAGCACCCTTTTGTGTGCTAGGTAAATGGTGTGGGAGGTATTTATCTTGAAGAATATAGTAACAAATTGGTTGGGTTTTCTTCCCTTGTTGAGAAGGGTTTCCCAGGATACTTCTTGTGTACTTGTGCATAGTATTTCTTCTTGTGATATTGGTTACTACAACAAATTGTTTATGGTGTAGCTGCAATTGTCTATGGTTAAATATTGAAATAAAATGCATGCTTGAGCCTAGCCTAGTAAAAATTAAACATGGTATTAGAGCTTAGGCCTTGAAGAAACCATTGCACAAGCATTCAAAGCAAGTCATCCTCCTCTTCTGCAATTCAATACGACCCTCTAGGGTTTGCTGAAATTCCATACGACCCTCTCTTTTTTAGTGTTCCAGCACTTAATACTTGGATGTTGGGGATAAAAACTACATAGGACTGTACGAAATCCTTTAGCACACCTCCAACAACCTTCATATTACATTTCTTATCATTTTGAATTTTTGGCCCTAGGGTTTCACAATTTTTTGCAGAAATTTCAGAATTAGGGTTTTTGCAGCTCATTGAAGGAGCTTTTCAGCTCACCAATATTCTTTTGAATTTCAAGGCTTATTGTTGGCAGTGATAAGCCCAAAAAAACCTAAAATTTCTAGCCTAGCCTAGCCGTTAGGTTTTCTAGCCCAGTTGGCAAGGATTTGTGAAGAATATGAAAATATGAAGAACAAAACCTTCATGGAAGATAGGCTTGATGGATCAAGCAACTTCAACTCTTGGAAGTCAAGACTTCAGATCACTCTTGAAGAGGAAGATCTATTGTGGAAAAGACAAAGAGCCTTACCAGAGACACCTACTGATGAAGAGAAGGAAGAAAGGAAGGAAGAAGACATCAAGGCAAGGAAGATAATGATCTACTCAGTAAGAGATCATCTCTTGCCTTGTATTGAAAACTTGAAGACAACTTATGAAATGTATGAAGCATTAAAGAATATGTTTGAGAGTGAAAACACCCAAAGATCTCTTACATTGAAAGGCCATCTTCAAAATATCAAGATGAAAAAAGGTGACACCGTTGATGCCTTCTTTATGAAGATGTCAGAGATCAGAGATAAGCTAGGTACCATTGGAGAAATCATATCTGATAGAGAACTTGTTTTGACCACTCTAAATAATTTACCAAAACATTGGAAACCATTTCTTCAAAGTATCAGTGGAAGAGAAAAACTACCTACTTTTGATCCTCCGTGGACAGACTATACCCAAGAAGAAATCATAATTAGAGCTAGAGGAGTGGAAGACTCCTCTCATGATGACAATCATGCTCTTGCACTTCATACAAAGAAAGGAGGAATATTTAAAAGAAACTTCAGGAAAACATTCAAAGATGAGATGACTTCATCAACTCTAGGTTATGATTAGAGAAGAGACATGTCAAATATCTAGTGCTTTAGATGTGACAAGTATGGACACTATGCGAGAAATTGTCCTACCAGAAAGAAAGGAAGACAATATGCTTCCACCGCTGACATTGATCCAAACCCATCTCAAAAGGATGAAGACAAGAGAGATGGGGATTACTTCATCTAAACCAAATTCAAATTTGAGCATGACTGTAGACTAAGGTAATTTGTTTGATTTAATCATTAACCTGTAGTTGATTGCAATTTTTATAATGAAGGGTATTATCCCTAGTGTGGGAGCCCTCGTGACTTGGACCATTATCCATGGTATGGGAGTCCAACCTTTTTGGTTGATTATTATTCTAGTACAGGAGGCCATCCCTATGGGAGGCCATCTTGATTATCATCCTAGTACAGAGTTCATCAAAATACTATAGAGTCAGTAGAGGACCTGAGAAGACATGAGATATCTCCAAGTTAACAAACAAGAAAAGGAAGTTATCTATCCTTCATACTTCAGAGGGAGTCACTTGACTCAGAAGGAGTAAAAATATTTGAGAAAAAGAAAGAGACATTACCTTCTCCCCTTCAACAATTCAGAGGGAGTCAACCATTATTCCAGTTGGTCCAGTTGATATCCCCAGAGATATTGCAGTAGGTCATAGAAGGTCTGTCTGGGTTCAAAAAACTCTGCAAGACGCAGAGAGACATGCAACTCCTCAAAGCACATTCCGAGAGAGAAAGAGACCAAAGAGTTTTCAAGCTATTTTTCAACCATGAGCCACATGATTGATACATATCCTTCTTGTCATGGAGAAACAACATGTTAGAAGGTATGGAAAGATGCCATGACATAAGAGTATCAATCCATTTTGAATAATAATGTATGGGATATTGTTATGAGACCAAAAGAGAAGTCTGTAGTGACTTCCAAGTGGATCTATAAGATCAAGCATACAACTGATGGAAGTGTCGAGAAATACAAAGCGATATTTGTAGCCAGAGGATTCTCACAAGCAGAGGGAGTTGACTATGATGAGACATTTTCTCTAGTATCCTAATACACTTTCATTCGTACTATCATCCATGAGTTGGAAACTACATCAGATGGATGTAAAGACAGCCTTTCTCAATGGTTAGATTGAGGAAGAAGTTTACATCGATCAACCAAAAGGATTCATGATACACAATGAGAAACCTCATGTGTGCAGGTTGAAGAAAGCCCTGTATGGGCTAAAGCAAGCACCTCATGCTTGGTATGAGAAAATGGATAGATTATTGATGAGTTTGGGCTTCAACAAGAGTGCAACTGATCCAACCTATATTATCACATTGTTGGTGACGAGTGCCTGATTTTGGTGACTTATTCAAGAAGCCTTATTATTGGATGAAAGCATGCATTGGCTTCTGATTTAGAGATGAAGGACCTTGGTATGATACACTACTTCTTGGGACTAGAAGTATGGAAAAGGACTGATGATATTTTCCTGAGTCAAGGAAAATATACAGTGAATATATTGAAGAAGTTTGGTATGACAGAATGAAAATCCATTCCTACACCGATGGTGATGGATTTGAAGAAAATGAATGATGCTTCTACTGATTCAGGCGAGATTGATCCACATTTATGCTGAAAACTGATTGGATCATTGATGTATCTGGTTAACACTAGACCTAATATATTCTATGCAGTGAATGTACTTAGTCAGTTCATGACTCAGCTGAGACAGACTCACTGGATATCAACGAAGCATGTATTAAGATATCTACGAGGAACAATTGGATATGGCATGAGATATGCCACCAATGTAGACTTGAGTTTGAAAGGATATGCTAATGCATATTGGGAAGGGAACACAATGGACCGAAAGAGCACATCCGATTATTTTTTTACCTTGGGGTCTACCATGGTTTCCTGGTGCAATAAGAAACATAGCTCTGTGGCCTTGAGTATCGCAGAAGCAGAGTATATAGCATTGAGTGTGGCCATCCACGAAGAAGTGTGGCTTCGCAAGCTCTTGACATATTTATTTGATCATGAGATGGATCCTACCATTATTCATTGTGATAACCAGAGCTGTGTGAAGCTCTCTGAGAACCATGTGTTTCACGATAGATCGAAACACATTGAAATAAAATATTATTATATCAGAGACATGGTGCAGAGGAAAGTAGTACACGTGTAGTAACTTCCTACACATGAGCATATTGCATATATCTTCACCAAACCACTTGCCAATATGAAGTTCGAGTACTTCCGTTAGAGACTTGGCCTGGGGGAGAATGCCTCCTTAGATGAGAGGGAGTGTTGATGATTACAAGTGCGTGAGACATCCTCCAGGACACATACTGAGTGAGTCGACCTATGAGAGATCCCATGAGTTGGGTGTTCCCATGAGATGGGTGTGTGGTTCCTCTCTGAGACAGAGATGGAACGTTGTGTGCCCCTGTGTGGGGAAGATTCCCAAGAGATGGGTGTGTCATTTGAGATGAAACGATGTGTACCCCCGTGAGGGGTGATGCAGGAGCGTCGTCAACAAGCACACATGGAGAGACAACTCAACACCTTAGCACGAATTTGAATCATTTCATAATCTTAACCGCTGGTGTTTCCTACAAATCTTTTTGAAATGGTCGAAAACTGAAGAAGATCAAACACTTAGGAGCTGAATGATCACGAGTGATATGGAAGTTTCACTCCTAGTCTTGAATGTAACAGAACTTAGGTAGCAGTTAGGTTTTGTTTTCGAGAAAATGAGTAGTCGGAGGGAACCCTAAGAACCCTCTGAGATAAATAGAAGTGTTGTATGCCTGAATGAGTCTGCTGCAAGTTAGTAGGATATTGTTGTGATTTAGTTGTTGCTGAGTTTTTAGTTGTTGTTTTATCATAGTTGTAGCCATTTACTTTTGAATGAATATAACAGAGGAAAATTGACCCAATGCATGGTGTTGCTACTATTTACAATTCCTTGTTATTTTGTTTTCATGAATGAATGAGTTATGTTGTTGAGTATATGAAACAGTGAAGTGTTTAGATAAGTTTTGATTGTTCTGTTCATTGAGTTCATGCAAGGTGTGCATATAGTCTGCAAGGAGTGCGTTGACAGAATCTATTTCGATTCCGAAGCTCAGAAGAGATAGCGTAAAACTTTCCCTTTGCAAGGAGTGCAAAGTGACTACTTCAAGGTGTGCACAGTAGTCCGCAAGAACTTAATCTTTGCGTGAGAATCTGTTGCAAGGAGTGCATAGATCCGAAATTTGACTAAGTGTCGAAGTAATCCTCTAAGGAGTCAATGGGTTCGAAGGAGAAATCTCACGAGAGATAGCGGGAGAAATGTTCAAGGGAAACGAAGTTATGAATATTTCACAAGTCATCGACTAAGATCCGTTCAAGAGAGAGTGGGATCATTCTGGGTCGTCGGATCTGGGCAAGATGCATGAACTTTAAGTCTCTGTGTGTACACCGGAGCGAGGATTCTCCGAAGAACCGAAGTAGACACTAATCATTGGTCACTAGGGGGATATGTTTCAACAGATCTGAGACTTCGGGGAATGTCACTTCAAGGATTTCAGTCGAGAAGTTTAAATTCCTGAACCCCGAAGAGATGAAGTAAGTCATAGTTGTTCGATTCAGAAGGAAACACGATAGAGATCCGTGAACTTCGGGTGAAAACACTCTAGGAGGAAGAGAAGTTTGAGAGTTAAAAACCTCGAAGATCTAAGAGCTAAAGTGAACCACAACCGTCGATTTGTGAGGGACACGTGTCGACAGATTGTTGTCTTTGGGTGAAAGCACTCCGGGAGGAAGCGAAGACTGAGAGTTAAAAATCTTGAAGCCCGAAGAGACAAAGTGAACCACAACCATTGATATGTGAGGGACACGCGTTGACAGATCGTTGTCTTTGGGTGAAAGCACTTTGCGAGGAAGCGAAGACTGAGAGTTAAAACTCCCGAAGAGCCGAAGTGAACCACAACCGTCGATCTGTGAGGGACACGCATTGACGGATCGTTGTCTCCAGGTGAAAGCACTCCGAGAGGAAGCGAAGACTAAGATTTAAAACTATTGAAGCCCAAAGAGCCGAAGTGAATCACAATCGTCGATTTGTGAGGGACACGCATCGACAGACCGTTATCTTCGGGTGAAAGCACTCCGGGAGAAAGCGAAGACTAAGAATTGAAAATCCAAAGCCCGAAGAGAAGAAGTGAACCACAACCGTTGATTTGTGAGGGACACGCATCGACAAATTGTCGATTTTGGGTGGAAGTCTTGCGGAGGAAGCCAGAGTTGAGAGTTGAAACTCCCGAAGACCAAAAGGAGAAATCAGCCATAGCCGTCAGTTTGGAAGGAGGGCACACGTCACTAGATTGTGGAGATCTGGGAGTGCATGCGAAAGGGGGAAAAGGGTCATTGATTGATAGATGACCAAAGCAGAAAGAGAATAGACCTTAGCCATCAATTAAGAAGTAGCGCCCGGGATCCCAATATCGACAGTCATGCTTAATTGCAGGGACAGAAAGTGCTCAGGTTTTAAAAATCTTAGAGCGGGCCGCAATCAAAACCACAGTATTGCGAAAAGGATGCGTGGCAACTGCTAGTGAATTGCGGGGAGAAAAGTGATGTGGTATAAAACCACTCTAGGCCACCCCGCAATCGCATGTTTATGTGAGGACATTGCCCGAGGTCACATACAGGAAAGGGCTAATGGAAGAGGAGCAAGCGCCTGGACCCTGGTAGTTCAACAGTGCGAAGGGAGAGGTTGTGGGTGTCATAGAAACTGCACCAAAAGACTGAAAAGGGCCTATGTTTAATCACAAGGGATACCATTAAGGTTTCAGAGAGCCAATTCGGCTCTGAGAATCAAAGATCCTTGATTGAGAGGTCATGCAGCCTCGAGGGAGAATAGGGGGGTCTGCATCAAGTGGTAACAGATCCTGAAACTGTTTTTAGATAGCGAAAAAGAGCTCAAAGGTGTACTCTATATGAGAGACAGTCAAAAAAATGCCACTGAGGAGACATGTGGATACACCTTTAGCCAATTGCGTTGTATAAAGATAAATGAGAGAGCTTCGTGCAAGATTAGAGGTGATGGAGGCAACGTAGAGGAGGACACCTGATGCTGGGGACATGACTGATGCAGAGAGTGAAGAAGTAGAAGTCGAAGAAGATGTAGGTGAAAATGTTGTTGAAGAATGCTTACTGAGAGCAGTTGTTAAATTGGGAGCTAGATCCAAGATAGAGATCCCAATGTATGAAGGAAATTTGGATGTTGAAGAGTTGCTGGATTGGATAATATCCATGGACAAATATTTCAACTATGAAGATGTCTATGAGGAGAAAAAGGTGAGACATGTTGTCACCAGGATAAAAGGACATTCAACACTGTGGTGGGATGAACTGCAGGCTGAGAGGAGAAGCAAAGGCAAGCAAATGATAAAGAATTGAGATAGAATTGTAGCCAAGATGAAGGCTAAATTCGTGCCCAAATATTATTAGATAAATCTGTTCAGGAAGTTGCAGAACTTGAGACAGATGGGTATGACATTAAAAGAGTACACAGAGGAGTTCTACAAGCTGAATATCAGGACTGGAAAAAGAGATAAAGATGATGAAAAGGTTTCCAGCTATATAAATGGCTTGAGATATGAAATCCAGGATGATATCAACATGATGTCGGTAAAAATAGTAGAAGATTCTTATCAGATTGCACTAAAAGAAGAGGAGAAGTTGGCCAGAAAACAAAGCCAGCAAGGCAGAGGTAGAAGCCAGAATAAAGGAAAGAGAGTTTCCCATGACAAGGCACAAAAAACCAAAGACGAGATAGAGAAACCACACAGTCACTCAGAAAGAGGAGGAAGTTCTCGAGGAAGACAAGGTGGTGGAAGAAGTTCTTCTAGACGAAGAGGAAGAAGAAGAGGAGGAGAAGTAAGGTGTTATGCATGTGGAAAGACAAGATACGTGTCTTGGAAATGTCCCGAGAAAAAGAAAGAATGAGGAGGTGAAGCTCACATTTCAGAAGCACAGAAAAGGAATGTTGAAGCAAAAGGTGAAGAGGATGGAACATCCCTGATGTTGAGAAAGTTTCTCTTAAAACCAGAGCTAGAAATTGAAAAGCCAATGCAGAGGAACAATCTATTCAAGACAACTTACAAGACTAAAGACAAAGTATGCAAGGTGATAATTGACAGTGGGAGCACTGATAACTTAGTATCCACATAGATGGTGGAGAAATTGGAGTTGGAGACAACTGCACATCCAAAGCTGTATAAAGTCTCATGGTTAAAGAAAGGACACCAGGTAATGGTCACTAAACAATGCCTCGTTGAATTTAAAATAGGAGGATACAAAGATGAAATTCTGTGTGATGTAATTCCCATGGATGTATGTCATGTTTTGTTGGGAATACCATGGCAGTTTGACAGAAATGTCATTCATGAAGGGAGAAAAAATACTTATACTTTGGAAACGAATGGTAGGACACACATGTTGCTGCCAATAGAGGAGAAGAAAGTAAAAGAAGAAGCCAACAGAAGAATAATTCTCATGCTCCTGAGTGAAGTCAAGAAGGAACATGAGATGTTATTTGTTGTGGTGAGGAAACCCAAAGTTGTCCTTACAAGTACTTCGATGGATGATTTGCCTGAAGAAGTTAAGGAGTTGTTGGATAATTTCACTGACATAGTGGTGGATGATTTTCCTAACTCATTGCAACCCATCATAAGTATCAACCATCATATTGATTTTATACCAGGAGCAAGTCTTCCAAACAAAGCAACATACAGATTGACACCTCAAGAGAATGAGGAGGTAAAGAACCAAGTCCAGGAATTGTTAGAAAATGGTTTGGTCAGAGAGAGCTTGAGTCCATGTGTAGTACCAACTGTGTTGAGTCCAAAGAATGATGGAGGATGGATAATGTGTACAGACTTGAGAGCCATTAACAAGATCACCATCAAGTATAGATTTCCTTTGTCAAGAATGGATGGCTTAATGGATTGTTTAAGTGGAGACAATTTCTTTTGTAAGATAGATGTGAAAAGTGAATATCACCAGATAAGGATGAGAGAAGGTGATGAGTGGAAAAAATCCTTTAAGACAAATGAAGGGTTGTATGAGTGGCTTGTTATGCCATTTGGATTAACAAATGCCCCAAGTACTTCTATGAGGTTGATGAATGAAATACTGAAAGATTGCATTGGCAAGTTTATGGTTGTATATCTGGATGATATGTTGGTCTTTAGTAGGACTAAAGAGGATCATTTAAGACATCTGACATTAGTGATGAGGAGACTCCAACATGAGAAGTTGTTGATAAATCTGAATAAGTCCTCTATTATGAAGACAAAACTCATTTACTTGGGTTTTGTGATATTTTCAAATGAATTGAAGATGGATCCAAAGAAGGTGAAAGAAATCAAAGAATGGCCATCACCAAGGAGTATGTTTGAACTGAGAATATTCCATGGATTAGCAAGTTTCTATAGGAAGTTCATCAAAAATTTCAGTGGAATTTGTGCACCTATGATGGATACAATGAAGAAGAGGCACAAGTCTTTTAAATGGACGTAGGAGGTCAAGAGGAGCTTCAATATATTGAAGGAGAAGATAACAGAATGACCAATTCTGGTCTTACCAATTTTTGGAAAGACATTTCAAGTGAGATGTGATGAAAGTGGAGTTGCAATTGGAGCAGTCTTGAGCCAGGATAATAAACCAGTTGCATATTTCAGTGAGAAGCTTGAATGAGACTAAGATAAAGTACTCCACATATGATAAATAATTTTATGCCATAATTCAAGCCTTGAAGAAATGGAGGCACTACCTTGTTCCAAATGATTTTTTCTTGTACAATGATAACCAAGATTTACAATTCATAACCAGACAAGAAAAATTGAATCAGAGGCATGCAAATTGGATTGAGTTTATGCAAAATTTTACTTTTGTCATAAAACATATTTCTGGAAATGTTAACAAAGTTGTTGATGCACTAAGAAGGAGATGTTTGATTCTGCAGGAGTTTCAGGTGAAGAGATTAGGTTTTGAACACCTCAATAATATGTATTGTGATGATCCAGATTTCAAGGAAGAAAACGAAGCATGTGAAAATCCTGTGCTGAGAGACATGAGCCATTGGACAAAGTATATGATTTGAGAGGGATTGTTGTCAAGGGCAATCAGTTGTGCATACCAAAATGCTCAATGAGGGATAACCTTTTGAAGGAAAATCATAGTGGAGGATTGGCTGGACATTTCGGCCATGATAAAACATTTGCATAGTTGAGAAGTTCATACTATTGGCCAGGTATGAGAACATAAGTGATAAAGTTTGTGAACAGATTTATAATTTGCCAACATGCAAAATGAAAAAGACATAACACTGGATTGTATCAACCATTGCCAATACCAGAAAGGCCTTAAGATGCAATAAGCATGGATTTTGTGTTGGGACTGACAAGAACACAAAGAGGATGTGATTCCATACTTGTGGTGGTGGATATATTTTCAAAGATGACACACTTTATCCCATGCCAGAATACTAGTGATGCAACACATGTTGCAAATTTATTTTTCAAGGAAGTTATTCGACTTCATGGATTACCCAAAAGTATTGTCTCATACAAAGATACTAAATTCGTTGGTCATTTCTGGAGAACATTGTGGAACAAGTTGGGGACATATTTGTCCTTCATCTCAGCTTATCACCCTCAGACAGATGGAAAGACTGAGGTGGTGAATAGAAGTTTGGGAAACTTATTGAGGAGTCTAGTCGTTGAGCATCATAGTCAATGTGATCAAATTCTGCCACAAGTAGAATTTGCATACAATGACTCACTAAATAGGAGCACTGGAAAGAGCCCAATCCAAATATTGTATGGAATGAAACCAAGAGGAGTATATGAGTTGAGATACTTGGAACAGAGTGAGATCAGAAGAGTTGGAGCAAAAGATTTTTCTGTAGAAATACATAAGCTCCATAACCAGATCAGAGAGCAGTTGGAGAACTCTAGCCAAGAGTACAAGTGCATAGTTGATCAACATCGCAAAGAGATTCAATTTGAAGTAGGAGATCAGGTTGTGACACATATCAAGAAAGAAAGGTTTCCAAGGGGAACATATAACAAGTTGAAGATGAAGAAGATAGGACCATGCAAAATCTTAAGGAAGTTTGATGCAAATTACTATGAGATTGAGCTACCAGATAATGTGGGCATATCACCCATATTCAACATATCAGAACTGTATCCTTATAGGGAAGATGATACAGAGAGATTAGAAGACCAAGAGAAGATTCAATGGGAGAAGAGGATTCTTGTAGCAAAAAAAACACAGATGGAGAAGATCGTTGATCATAGGATTGGCAAGAAGACTAGGAGGAAGACCTATTTTTAATATTTGGTCAAGTGGAAGGGACACCCGATAGAAGATGCCAGTTGGGAAAATGAAGATGATATCCAAAAGCATGGAAAGTCAGTGCAGGAGCTCATGGATGGGAGTCCATGAATTTTTGTCCAGGGGAGTATGATGCAGGAGCATCGTCAGCAAGCACATGTGGAGAGGCAACTCAGTGCCTTAGCACACCTTTGAATCATTTCAGAATCTTAACTGCTGGCGTTTCATGCAAATATTTTTGAAATGATTGAAAACTAAAGAAGATCAAACACTTGGGAGCTAAACGATCACGAGTGATCTGGGAGTTTCACTCCTAGTATTGAATGTAATGGAACTTAGGTAGTAGTTAGATTTTGTTTTCGAGAAAATGAGTAGTCGGAGGGAACCCTAAGAACCCTCTGAGATAAATAGAGGTGTTGTATGCCCAAATGAGGCTGTTGCAAGTTAGTAGGAGATTGTTTTGATTTAGTTATTGCTGAGTTTTTAGTTGTTGTTTTATTATAGCTGTAGCCATTTACTTTTTAATGAATATAACAGAGGAAAATTGACCCAATGCATGGTGTTGCTACTGTTTACAATTCCCTGTTATTTTGTTTTCATGAATGAATGAGTTATGTTGTTGAGTATATGAAACAATGAAGTGTTTAGATAAGTTTCGATTATTCTCTTCGTTGAGTTCATGCAAGGTGTGCATACAGTCCGAAAGGAGTGCGTTGACATAATCTATTTCGATTCTGAAGCTTAGAAGAGATAGTGCGAAACTTTCCCTTTGCAAGGAGTGAAAAGTGATTGTTGCAAGGTGTGCACAGTCGTCCGTAAGAACTTAAGCCTTGCATGAGAATCCGTTGCAAGGAGTGCACAAATCCAAAATTCGACTAAGTGTCAAAGTAATCATCTAAGGATTCAAGGGGTTCAAAGGAGAAATCTCATGAGATATAGTGGGAGAAATCTTCAAGGGAAACGAAGTTCTAAATATTTCACAAGTCATTGACTAAGATCCGTTCAAGAGAGAGCGGGATCATTTTGGGTCATCAGATCTAGGCAAGATGCACGAGATTTAAGTCTCTGTGTGCACACAAGAGCGAGGATTCTCCGAAGAGCCGAAGTAGACACTAGTCGTTGGTTGCCAGGGGGATACGTGTCAACATATCTGAGACTTCGGGGAAAGTCACTTCGAGGATTTCGGTCGAGGAGTTGAAATTTCTGAGCCCCGAAGAGCCAAAGTAAGTCGTAGTCATTCGATTCAGAAGGACAAGCGGAAGAGATCCGTGAATTTCGGGTGAAAACACTCTGGGAGGAAACAAAGACTGAGAATTAAAACCCTCGAAGCCCGAAGAGATGAAGTGAACCACAACCGTCGATCTGTGAGGGACACATGTTGACAGATTGTTGTCTTCGGGTGAAAGCACTCTGGGAGGAAGCGAAGACTGAGAGTTAAAACTCCCGAAGCTCGAAGAGCCGAAGTGAACCACAACCGTCGATCTGTAAGAGAAACGTGTCGACAGATCGTTTTGTTTGGGTGAATGCACTCTAAGAGGAAGCGAAGACTGAGAGTTAAAACTCCTGAAGCCCGAAGATCCGAAGTCAACCATAGTCGTCGATCTGTGAGGGACACGTGTCGACGGATCGTTGTATTCGAGTGAAAGCACCCCAGGAGGAAGTGAAGACTGGGAGTTAAAACTCCCGAAGCCTGAAGAGTTGAAGTGAACCACATCCATCAATCCATGAGGGACACATGTCGACATACCATTATCTTCAGGTGAAAGCACTCTGAGAGAAAGCGAAGACTGAGAATTGAAACTCCTGAAGCCCAAAGAGCAGAAGTGAACCACAATCGTTGATCTGTGTGGAACACGCATCGACAGATCATCAATTTTGGGTGGAAGTCATGCCGAGGAATCCAGAGTTGAGAGTTGAAA
>JZKD02S2144791.1:1171851-1208618 GCA_000966675.3 Picea glauca
GAACCCCGAAGAGATGAAGTAAGTCATAGTTGTTCGATTCAGAAGGAAACACGATAGAGATCCGTGAACTTCGGGTGAAAACACTCTAGGAGGAAGAGAAGTTTGAGAGTTAAAAACCTCGAAGATCTAAGAGCTAAAGTGAACCACAACCGTCGATTTGTGAGGGACACGTGTCGACAGATTGTTGTCTTTGGGTGAAAGCACTCCGGGAGGAAGCGAAGACTGAGAGTTAAAAATCTTGAAGCCCGAAGAGACAAAGTGAACCACAACCATTGATATGTGAGGGACACGCGTTGACAGATCGTTGTCTTTGGGTGAAAGCACTTTGCGAGGAAGCGAAGACTGAGAGTTAAAACTCCCGAAGAGCCGAAGTGAACCACAACCGTCGATCTGTGAGGGACACGCATTGACGGATCGTTGTCTCCAGGTGAAAGCACTCCGAGAGGAAGCGAAGACTAAGATTTAAAACTATTGAAGCCCAAAGAGCCGAAGTGAATCACAATCGTCGATTTGTGAGGGACACGCATCGACAGACCGTTATCTTCGGGTGAAAGCACTCCGGGAGAAAGCGAAGACTAAGAATTGAAAATCCAAAGCCCGAAGAGAAGAAGTGAACCACAACCGTTGATTTGTGAGGGACACGCATCGACAAATTGTCGATTTTGGGTGGAAGTCTTGCGGAGGAAGCCAGAGTTGAGAGTTGAAACTCCCGAAGACCAAAAGGAGAAATCAGCCATAGCCGTCAGTTTGGAAGGAGGGCACACGTCACTAGATTGTGGAGATCTGGGAGTGCATGCGAAAGGGGGAAAAGGGTCATTGATTGATAGATGACCAAAGCAGAAAGAGAATAGACCTTAGCCATCAATTAAGAAGTAGCGCCCGGGATCCCAATATCGACAGTCATGCTTAATTGCAGGGACAGAAAGTGCTCAGGTTTTAAAAATCTTAGAGCGGGCCGCAATCAAAACCACAGTATTGCGAAAAGGATGCGTGGCAACTGCTAGTGAATTGCGGGGAGAAAAGTGATGTGGTATAAAACCACTCTAGGCCACCCCGCAATCGCATGTTTATGTGAGGACATTGCCCGAGGTCACATACAGGAAAGGGCTAATGGAAGAGGAGCAAGCGCCTGGACCCTGGTAGTTCAACAGTGCGAAGGGAGAGGTTGTGGGTGTCATAGAAACTGCACCAAAAGACTGAAAAGGGCCTATGTTTAATCACAAGGGATACCATTAAGGTTTCAGAGAGCCAATTCGGCTCTGAGAATCAAAGATCCTTGATTGAGAGGTCATGCAGCCTCGAGGGAGAATAGGGGGGTCTGCATCAAGTGGTAACAGATCCTGAAACTGTTTTTAGATAGCGAAAAAGAGCTCAAAGGTGTACTCTATATGAGAGACAGTCAAAAAAATGCCACTGAGGAGACATGTGGATACACCTTTAGCCAATTGCGTTGTATAAAGATAAATGAGAGAGCTTCGTGCAAGATTAGAGGTGATGGAGGCAACGTAGAGGAGGACACCTGATGCTGGGGACATGACTGATGCAGAGAGTGAAGAAGTAGAAGTCGAAGAAGATGTAGGTGAAAATGTTGTTGAAGAATGCTTACTGAGAGCAGTTGTTAAATTGGGAGCTAGATCCAAGATAGAGATCCCAATGTATGAAGGAAATTTGGATGTTGAAGAGTTGCTGGATTGGATAATATCCATGGACAAATATTTCAACTATGAAGATGTCTATGAGGAGAAAAAGGTGAGACATGTTGTCACCAGGATAAAAGGACATTCAACACTGTGGTGGGATGAACTGCAGGCTGAGAGGAGAAGCAAAGGCAAGCAAATGATAAAGAATTGAGATAGAATTGTAGCCAAGATGAAGGCTAAATTCGTGCCCAAATATTATTAGATAAATCTGTTCAGGAAGTTGCAGAACTTGAGACAGATGGGTATGACATTAAAAGAGTACACAGAGGAGTTCTACAAGCTGAATATCAGGACTGGAAAAAGAGATAAAGATGATGAAAAGGTTTCCAGCTATATAAATGGCTTGAGATATGAAATCCAGGATGATATCAACATGATGTCGGTAAAAATAGTAGAAGATTCTTATCAGATTGCACTAAAAGAAGAGGAGAAGTTGGCCAGAAAACAAAGCCAGCAAGGCAGAGGTAGAAGCCAGAATAAAGGAAAGAGAGTTTCCCATGACAAGGCACAAAAAACCAAAGACGAGATAGAGAAACCACACAGTCACTCAGAAAGAGGAGGAAGTTCTCGAGGAAGACAAGGTGGTGGAAGAAGTTCTTCTAGACGAAGAGGAAGAAGAAGAGGAGGAGAAGTAAGGTGTTATGCATGTGGAAAGACAAGATACGTGTCTTGGAAATGTCCCGAGAAAAAGAAAGAATGAGGAGGTGAAGCTCACATTTCAGAAGCACAGAAAAGGAATGTTGAAGCAAAAGGTGAAGAGGATGGAACATCCCTGATGTTGAGAAAGTTTCTCTTAAAACCAGAGCTAGAAATTGAAAAGCCAATGCAGAGGAACAATCTATTCAAGACAACTTACAAGACTAAAGACAAAGTATGCAAGGTGATAATTGACAGTGGGAGCACTGATAACTTAGTATCCACATAGATGGTGGAGAAATTGGAGTTGGAGACAACTGCACATCCAAAGCTGTATAAAGTCTCATGGTTAAAGAAAGGACACCAGGTAATGGTCACTAAACAATGCCTCGTTGAATTTAAAATAGGAGGATACAAAGATGAAATTCTGTGTGATGTAATTCCCATGGATGTATGTCATGTTTTGTTGGGAATACCATGGCAGTTTGACAGAAATGTCATTCATGAAGGGAGAAAAAATACTTATACTTTGGAAACGAATGGTAGGACACACATGTTGCTGCCAATAGAGGAGAAGAAAGTAAAAGAAGAAGCCAACAGAAGAATAATTCTCATGCTCCTGAGTGAAGTCAAGAAGGAACATGAGATGTTATTTGTTGTGGTGAGGAAACCCAAAGTTGTCCTTACAAGTACTTCGATGGATGATTTGCCTGAAGAAGTTAAGGAGTTGTTGGATAATTTCACTGACATAGTGGTGGATGATTTTCCTAACTCATTGCAACCCATCATAAGTATCAACCATCATATTGATTTTATACCAGGAGCAAGTCTTCCAAACAAAGCAACATACAGATTGACACCTCAAGAGAATGAGGAGGTAAAGAACCAAGTCCAGGAATTGTTAGAAAATGGTTTGGTCAGAGAGAGCTTGAGTCCATGTGTAGTACCAACTGTGTTGAGTCCAAAGAATGATGGAGGATGGATAATGTGTACAGACTTGAGAGCCATTAACAAGATCACCATCAAGTATAGATTTCCTTTGTCAAGAATGGATGGCTTAATGGATTGTTTAAGTGGAGACAATTTCTTTTGTAAGATAGATGTGAAAAGTGAATATCACCAGATAAGGATGAGAGAAGGTGATGAGTGGAAAAAATCCTTTAAGACAAATGAAGGGTTGTATGAGTGGCTTGTTATGCCATTTGGATTAACAAATGCCCCAAGTACTTCTATGAGGTTGATGAATGAAATACTGAAAGATTGCATTGGCAAGTTTATGGTTGTATATCTGGATGATATGTTGGTCTTTAGTAGGACTAAAGAGGATCATTTAAGACATCTGACATTAGTGATGAGGAGACTCCAACATGAGAAGTTGTTGATAAATCTGAATAAGTCCTCTATTATGAAGACAAAACTCATTTACTTGGGTTTTGTGATATTTTCAAATGAATTGAAGATGGATCCAAAGAAGGTGAAAGAAATCAAAGAATGGCCATCACCAAGGAGTATGTTTGAACTGAGAATATTCCATGGATTAGCAAGTTTCTATAGGAAGTTCATCAAAAATTTCAGTGGAATTTGTGCACCTATGATGGATACAATGAAGAAGAGGCACAAGTCTTTTAAATGGACGTAGGAGGTCAAGAGGAGCTTCAATATATTGAAGGAGAAGATAACAGAATGACCAATTCTGGTCTTACCAATTTTTGGAAAGACATTTCAAGTGAGATGTGATGAAAGTGGAGTTGCAATTGGAGCAGTCTTGAGCCAGGATAATAAACCAGTTGCATATTTCAGTGAGAAGCTTGAATGAGACTAAGATAAAGTACTCCACATATGATAAATAATTTTATGCCATAATTCAAGCCTTGAAGAAATGGAGGCACTACCTTGTTCCAAATGATTTTTTCTTGTACAATGATAACCAAGATTTACAATTCATAACCAGACAAGAAAAATTGAATCAGAGGCATGCAAATTGGATTGAGTTTATGCAAAATTTTACTTTTGTCATAAAACATATTTCTGGAAATGTTAACAAAGTTGTTGATGCACTAAGAAGGAGATGTTTGATTCTGCAGGAGTTTCAGGTGAAGAGATTAGGTTTTGAACACCTCAATAATATGTATTGTGATGATCCAGATTTCAAGGAAGAAAACGAAGCATGTGAAAATCCTGTGCTGAGAGACATGAGCCATTGGACAAAGTATATGATTTGAGAGGGATTGTTGTCAAGGGCAATCAGTTGTGCATACCAAAATGCTCAATGAGGGATAACCTTTTGAAGGAAAATCATAGTGGAGGATTGGCTGGACATTTCGGCCATGATAAAACATTTGCATAGTTGAGAAGTTCATACTATTGGCCAGGTATGAGAACA
The DNA here is from genome assembly GCA_000966675.3 of Picea glauca. NCBI lineage: Eukaryota > Viridiplantae > Streptophyta > Pinopsida > Pinales > Pinaceae > Picea > Picea glauca. The sequence continues at coordinate 1,176,571 of JZKD02S2144791.1, forward strand.
TAAGTGATAAAGTTTGTGAACAGATTTATAATTTGCCAACATGCAAAATGAAAAAGACATAACACTGGATTGTATCAACCATTGCCAATACCAGAAAGGCCTTAAGATGCAATAAGCATGGATTTTGTGTTGGGACTGACAAGAACACAAAGAGGATGTGATTCCATACTTGTGGTGGTGGATATATTTTCAAAGATGACACACTTTATCCCATGCCAGAATACTAGTGATGCAACACATGTTGCAAATTTATTTTTCAAGGAAGTTATTCGACTTCATGGATTACCCAAAAGTATTGTCTCATACAAAGATACTAAATTCGTTGGTCATTTCTGGAGAACATTGTGGAACAAGTTGGGGACATATTTGTCCTTCATCTCAGCTTATCACCCTCAGACAGATGGAAAGACTGAGGTGGTGAATAGAAGTTTGGGAAACTTATTGAGGAGTCTAGTCGTTGAGCATCATAGTCAATGTGATCAAATTCTGCCACAAGTAGAATTTGCATACAATGACTCACTAAATAGGAGCACTGGAAAGAGCCCAATCCAAATATTGTATGGAATGAAACCAAGAGGAGTATATGAGTTGAGATACTTGGAACAGAGTGAGATCAGAAGAGTTGGAGCAAAAGATTTTTCTGTAGAAATACATAAGCTCCATAACCAGATCAGAGAGCAGTTGGAGAACTCTAGCCAAGAGTACAAGTGCATAGTTGATCAACATCGCAAAGAGATTCAATTTGAAGTAGGAGATCAGGTTGTGACACATATCAAGAAAGAAAGGTTTCCAAGGGGAACATATAACAAGTTGAAGATGAAGAAGATAGGACCATGCAAAATCTTAAGGAAGTTTGATGCAAATTACTATGAGATTGAGCTACCAGATAATGTGGGCATATCACCCATATTCAACATATCAGAACTGTATCCTTATAGGGAAGATGATACAGAGAGATTAGAAGACCAAGAGAAGATTCAATGGGAGAAGAGGATTCTTGTAGCAAAAAAAACACAGATGGAGAAGATCGTTGATCATAGGATTGGCAAGAAGACTAGGAGGAAGACCTATTTTTAATATTTGGTCAAGTGGAAGGGACACCCGATAGAAGATGCCAGTTGGGAAAATGAAGATGATATCCAAAAGCATGGAAAGTCAGTGCAGGAGCTCATGGATGGGAGTCCATGAATTTTTGTCCAGGGGAGTATGATGCAGGAGCATCGTCAGCAAGCACATGTGGAGAGGCAACTCAGTGCCTTAGCACACCTTTGAATCATTTCAGAATCTTAACTGCTGGCGTTTCATGCAAATATTTTTGAAATGATTGAAAACTAAAGAAGATCAAACACTTGGGAGCTAAACGATCACGAGTGATCTGGGAGTTTCACTCCTAGTATTGAATGTAATGGAACTTAGGTAGTAGTTAGATTTTGTTTTCGAGAAAATGAGTAGTCGGAGGGAACCCTAAGAACCCTCTGAGATAAATAGAGGTGTTGTATGCCCAAATGAGGCTGTTGCAAGTTAGTAGGAGATTGTTTTGATTTAGTTATTGCTGAGTTTTTAGTTGTTGTTTTATTATAGCTGTAGCCATTTACTTTTTAATGAATATAACAGAGGAAAATTGACCCAATGCATGGTGTTGCTACTGTTTACAATTCCCTGTTATTTTGTTTTCATGAATGAATGAGTTATGTTGTTGAGTATATGAAACAATGAAGTGTTTAGATAAGTTTCGATTATTCTCTTCGTTGAGTTCATGCAAGGTGTGCATACAGTCCGAAAGGAGTGCGTTGACATAATCTATTTCGATTCTGAAGCTTAGAAGAGATAGTGCGAAACTTTCCCTTTGCAAGGAGTGAAAAGTGATTGTTGCAAGGTGTGCACAGTCGTCCGTAAGAACTTAAGCCTTGCATGAGAATCCGTTGCAAGGAGTGCACAAATCCAAAATTCGACTAAGTGTCAAAGTAATCATCTAAGGATTCAAGGGGTTCAAAGGAGAAATCTCATGAGATATAGTGGGAGAAATCTTCAAGGGAAACGAAGTTCTAAATATTTCACAAGTCATTGACTAAGATCCGTTCAAGAGAGAGCGGGATCATTTTGGGTCATCAGATCTAGGCAAGATGCACGAGATTTAAGTCTCTGTGTGCACACAAGAGCGAGGATTCTCCGAAGAGCCGAAGTAGACACTAGTCGTTGGTTGCCAGGGGGATACGTGTCAACATATCTGAGACTTCGGGGAAAGTCACTTCGAGGATTTCGGTCGAGGAGTTGAAATTTCTGAGCCCCGAAGAGCCAAAGTAAGTCGTAGTCATTCGATTCAGAAGGACAAGCGGAAGAGATCCGTGAATTTCGGGTGAAAACACTCTGGGAGGAAACAAAGACTGAGAATTAAAACCCTCGAAGCCCGAAGAGATGAAGTGAACCACAACCGTCGATCTGTGAGGGACACATGTTGACAGATTGTTGTCTTCGGGTGAAAGCACTCTGGGAGGAAGCGAAGACTGAGAGTTAAAACTCCCGAAGCTCGAAGAGCCGAAGTGAACCACAACCGTCGATCTGTAAGAGAAACGTGTCGACAGATCGTTTTGTTTGGGTGAATGCACTCTAAGAGGAAGCGAAGACTGAGAGTTAAAACTCCTGAAGCCCGAAGATCCGAAGTCAACCATAGTCGTCGATCTGTGAGGGACACGTGTCGACGGATCGTTGTATTCGAGTGAAAGCACCCCAGGAGGAAGTGAAGACTGGGAGTTAAAACTCCCGAAGCCTGAAGAGTTGAAGTGAACCACATCCATCAATCCATGAGGGACACATGTCGACATACCATTATCTTCAGGTGAAAGCACTCTGAGAGAAAGCGAAGACTGAGAATTGAAACTCCTGAAGCCCAAAGAGCAGAAGTGAACCACAATCGTTGATCTGTGTGGAACACGCATCGACAGATCATCAATTTTGGGTGGAAGTCATGCCGAGGAATCCAGAGTTGAGAGTTGAAACTCCTGAAGCCCGAAAGGTGAAATAAATCATAGCCATCGGTTTGGAAGGAGGGAACGCGTCGCTAGATTGTGGATATATGGGAGTGCTTGCGAAAGGGGGAAAAGGGTCGTTGAATGAAAGCTAACCAAGGCAGAAAGAGGACATACCTCAACCATCGATTAAGAAGTATCACCTAAGATCCCAAGATCGACGGTCGTGCTTAATTGCAAGGACATAAAGTGCTTGGGTTTTAAAAATCTTGGAGTGGGATGCAATCAAAACCATGATATTGCCAAAAGGATGCATGGTAGCTGCTAATGAATTGCGGGGAGAAAAACGATGTGGTCTCAAACCACTCTAGGCCTCCCCGCAATCATGTTTTTACGTGAGGACATAGCCCGAGGTCACATATGGGAAAGGGCTAACGAAAGAGGATCTAGCGTCTGGACCCTGATAGTTCAGCAGCGCGAAGGTAGAGGTTGCGAGTGTCATAGAACTTGCAACAAAAGACTGAAAAGGGCCTATGTTTAATCACAAGGGATACCATCAAGGTTTAAGAGATTCGATTCAGCTCCGATAATCGAAAATCCTTGATCGGGAGGTCGCATAGCCACGAGGGAGACTAGGGGGGTCTACATCAAGGGGTGAAGAAGCCCATGTGATGGGTTTATTGTTCTCCTCTGTGTAGAGAGTTGAGATGATATGGTACTCCAAATGAGTCTCATGTGAGACTTACTGAGATAGAGATCTGTTGAGTAGGACGTCCCTGTGGTTGAGCACAGGTGGACATGATCCTAATGGTTGAGCACTAGTGAGTGTGCATCCAGATGATTCTCCTGCGAGACTCAGTGAGATAGAGATATGTTGAATTGGACGTCCCTATGGCTGAGCACAGGTGGAAGTGCCCCTAGTGGCTGAGCACTAGTGGGTGTGTGATATCCCTTACTATATTGTTTAAGAGTTAGATTTACTTGTGACCCTAATTATGATGTAAAGGTTACATGTCGGCCCCACCATAAAGTAAAAGATAATTAATATGGTAATTATTAATTATATTATGATTTATTGAGGTTAGCCCTGTTGTGCCAATAGACACCACTTTTGATGTGTTCAGTCTAGTATAAATAAACATTTTTTCCCCATTGAGGAAACATAACACACATGTGATTTTGGAAATTTCAGCAAGTACATCTTCTAGGGCTGAAGTGCGCACCTCTCTTGGGCGCTAGACTTATTGGTTTTGTGAGCACCCTTTTGTGTGCTAGGTCTATGGTGTGGGAAGTCTTTCTCTTGAAGAATATAGCAAAGGATTGGCTTGGTTTTCTTCCCTTGTTGAGAAGGGTTTCCCATGATACTTCTTGTGTACTTGTGCATGGTATTTCTTCTTGTGATCTTGGTTACTGCAACAAATTGTTTATGGTGTAGTTGCAATTGTCTATGGTTCAAGTAAATGCTAAAATTGAAATAAACTTCATGCTTGGGCCTAGCCTAGTGAAAATTCAACACATTCCTTGCAAACACACTCATGTTAATGATACAAATTAAAAGAACATGTATAGGTACACACCTTTGTTACCCAACTGTGATGGTAAACCTTAGAATGACTTTGTTGGAACAGAGGTTTAGCTGCTAGAGTATTGGTAAACCTCATAATGTCCCTTTCAATAGATCTCTCTTGGGCACAACATGCACTTTATTCATGCTAGGTCTTCTGTCTTCATGAATGTCACGTTCTAAGGTTCCTTCTCTTTTCCTGCTTCAAACCGTGGTTCCATGATCTTGCCTTTCACGATATCCAACACTTTATTCTTAGCAAGGATGAGGTTAATCCTTGTCTTCCACGCTCCGAAGTTAGAAACCTCTTCTAACTTGTTTTCAGACTTCATAGAGTAAGTTATGACTTCTTTGACTTGGTCAACCTTTGAATTTGACCAACAACTCAAACTTGACATATTGGCTTGTTGAGAGTACTAGGAGGTGCGTTGGGCTGGGCGCACTAGGTTATCCAAGAATTAGGTCAAGTGCTTCACTTAAGGTGCCTCAACATGAGGGTTAGGGTTTCATTGTTGGAGCAAAATCTTTGACTGCAACTGCAACTGCAAATGAGAAAATACTCCCAATCTACCTTCCAATGGTTAGATTGTTCGAAGATAATGTGGACCCATAACTTGTTAGAAATAATAGGTGTGCTTGTTTCACCGTAGACAATATCTCAATATTGTCACCCAACCATAGGCACAAATGCCAACCCCGAGCACCTTAACCTTGACAGATATAATCATTATGGAAGTAAACCCTAGAATCAATAGCCAACCAAGGTAGCGTACCTCTCTCCAAAGTGAGCATACCAAGAAGAAATTCCAAACCATAACCAAGCAGAAATTCCAACCATAACCAAAGACCAAGTCACCATTGCAGCAACTGCATCTTTCCTCTAGTCATGCACACAACTTATCCTTTTGTAGTTGAGTGTGACATATGAGCTCTAGTGCCCTCTTATTTATAGTCCTCCAAGTGACCTAACTGGGACGACTTCTAATTATGGAGGATAATGATTTAATATAAATTATTATTTTGGGATGACTTGTCTTCTAAGGTTATTTCCTAACCTTCTTGGGTTTCTCTTGCTTTTCAGAATATTCTAGACTCGTCAAAGGATTCATGTAGAGGTTAATACCTCCCACAACTACCATAATATCAACAATTAGCAACATGTATTATGCATTGTGTGGATGGTTTAATCGATTAAGCAAAGCCTCATGCCATTCATTCTTATATATATATAATGCAATGTGTAATTAAATGTTTTTTATTTGTTAATAAAAGTATTAATTGAGGAGTAAGGCACTAATTAATTAAGGAATATGTGTTCCTTGATGGAATGAATGATGATAAACATTAATGTAAATAAATTAACTTTTTTATGAAAATATACTTAATGATTTATATAAATTAAGTAATATGTTTTTAAGGGTTATTTTATAAGTTTTGTAAGGAACAACGAAAATTAGTGCAAGGATTGGCATTGATCCATATGGATATGGACTATCACCACAACAAATTCAAAATTTAACTCCAATTTTTCAATAATTGAATAAGAATGTACAAAAAGATATGAACAACATGAAAGGAACACGAGCCACAATAATGTCCCTGCACCTTTTAGCATAAAATGATAAAAGTGCAAGGGAGGTCGAAAGAGGAACCAAGACATATTTGGAAAATTGCTTAGGATGACATAATTATGTGTTTGACTATGCTATTAGGAAGTTATAAAGACTTTAAATACAATAATACATTTGCAAACTACTAAAAACAATTATAAAAAATTTCATTTTGTGGCATAAATGAATTTTAATCTTACAATGTCTCGGGCAAGTGTTCTTTCTATTTCCATGCCAACGAAGATGTAAAAGCAATAAGTGCCAAGATTTTTCCTTTTTAGAGTGTATTGGGATTACCACTTATACTCGTTAAGTAAAATGGCATCTGCATCGATGATATGATCCCACTTGTACTCATTGAGTAAAATGGCATCTGCATCGATGCTATGATCCCACTTGGGTAAAATGGCATCTTTGTTGCTAATATTCCACATGAATGAGGTACATTCATGTATTTTTAATATTAATTAATCTTAATTGAAAAATTCAAGATGTGAATTAGATAATATGCACACAACTTTAAAAATGTTATATATGTTTTAGTCTTTTCTAAACAATGGTACTTCATTGTCACAAACGTATACCACTAAAAGTACTAAAATCATGCATATCACTAGAGTATGAATAATAAAAAATCAATGACTAGTTAACACAAACAAAATTTGTGCTTCACACTTGATGTTCTTCAAGCTATCATCGAAGTGCAAAAATAAATTGGATCAGTAGCCCTATCATTTTAGTATCCAAGAACCACACAACTATCATCATGCATGATCTTTTTGACAAAACTATGACATAGACTAGATTATAATTTTTTTTACAAAATATGCATAGGACATCCATACCTATATGGAACTCAAAAAAAATTTGCAAGCTAAAAATGTTTAGCGATAAAAAATGGTGACAACATTTAGATTAAATATTTATATTTTAACACATAACCAACATAACATTAACTAGGCTATCCAACCCTTTTTCCTATCATACTACCCTTTGCCAATGCAAGCCCCCTCCAAATTCCAGATAAGTATGGACAAAGGTCTCTCATGGATTAGTCTCAACCTTATGAAATAGTTTTTCTTAGTTATTTTCAGTTTTATATATCAATCAGGGCCAATAGTAAACAATGGTAGAAAGCACATTAGTTTTTTTGTTTGAATATGAAGAATTTATCATTTTGATAGGAAATGTGAAAGATGGGCTATATGCAGCGCACCAAACACCTCACTTATTTTTTGGGATGTATATATGTACAAGATATAAAGCCAATCCTAGATTTTACTATGTAATAATCACATGTATAGGTGAAGGGTTGTGATACTAAAATAACAATCCAAAAAAATTAGAAAGTTACCTTAAGTATAATTTATTTTTTATTTATTATTTAGTGTATCTTTTTAACAAAATATAATTCTAAATACACTTATCCATTATCATGATTATTCCAATACACTTGGTTTATGGATAGTAATTAGTTATATTTAATGATTGGTTAAAGGAAGTGAAGGGACCAAATTTTTTTGGTACTGTGAAAGTTTAAAAAAGACAATATTCTTCACTAACAACTACTGAGTGAATTGCACCATATATAAGCACCGTTTACACTATAAAATAAGGGAATTATTGGTTTTTAGCAATCATGTGTCCTTTTTTTTGAAGTGAAAGGAAAGATCTCAAATTTTAACTTTGAGTGCAATGATAACCATGTAATCCATGTTGTTTAAATTGTTCAATAGAATTATGATGTATCTGCACTACCTTATTTTCCTTTAAATGTGATTTTCAATCATCCTGTTGTAATTTCCCTTTACAATATAACTATGACTACTTTTCATGCTTGCTACAAATCTCATGGACTATAATGTATTTGGAACCAAGCATGGGACAACATACAAAGATCAACATTGCAAAGGATATGAAATACACTTTCTTAACTAAATAACACACATTCCTATGCTTTAAATTATAAATGTCAACCATCCTCTTATCATTTTCCATTTTCTGCTTTACAACACAACTCCAGCTACTTTGCAGTTTGCACTGCCTGTTGCAGATTGTATGGAGTGTAATATATTTGGAAGTGAGTATGGAGCTAAAGCAAAGATCAACATTGCATAGGATGCACACTACACTCTTTTAACTAAAGTACACTAGTTCTTCCACTGTAACTATAGCTACCTCAAGAATCCTATTTAAAGATAAATTAACCCAATTATAATTTCCTCTTAATTAACCCATATGTGCAAATTTTTTCCCTAGATCCTCCAAATCCAATGAATTTTAACAATGTTCAACCTATAATTTCAATTTAACTTTGAGGTTGTGTATTTTCATAGAAAACATGTCCTTGAGTAGGAATTTTCAACTGCTCATGCATTAAAAACAAATTCAAAGACATTGATTGTTAGGGTCCCACCCTAACCTCCCTACTTTAGTCTACCTAGGTGTTAGTTAATTGTTGTATGCAACCATCCTCTTTGAATAAGGCCCATTGGATAATAGTGGATACTTATTTAATGTAAAAGGGTCCACTTTATAAGGCCCACTAGGTAATTAGTACCCATTAGTGACAAGACCACAAGTAGTTAGGGATTTTGATAGTGAAAAGTTAATTAAAAGAGGTAGGAGACTATGGAATATTTGTCTTTTTGTTGTTATATTTGGAGCTATGCTCAATGAAATGTTTCCCCACCTTAAGAAGCAAGTGAACATTATCCTTCTTCAAATTATCTTGATACGAGCTTATATCTTACATATTTCATATCACTATCTCTTGTATTTCATTATTGCAATTTAGTTTTAGTTTTAGTATGAATATTTCATATTCATACTCTATTGTGTTTTAGTTTTAAGGGTTAACGCACATTATGAGCGGTATCAAAGATATTTCCTGAGCCAACATGCCTTTGAATTTATGTTCCTTAAAAAATCTGCAATCTAATATTTCATTTTTGTGTTCACAATTTTTTTTCTAATTATTTATGTTCATTATTATAATCTGAAATAATATTTTCCAAGTCATTTTAGCAATTTCCAACAAGAATATCTTGTTGTTTTTTTGCAGGTTTTTGTAGGTTAGAAGAGGATTTCTGCATATTTTTGGCCCCAAGACACTCAAGGAGACATCCAAGGGTCTTGGTACCAAACCCTCTTCTCTACTTCACTTTCTAAACAATTGTAAGAAACCCAAGAGAGTCTCTTGGGCTTGCATTCTCCACTTTAATTTCTATTCTGTAAAGTGTAAATAATCTTTGTATTTTTTCCCACACCTTGCAAAGAGATTGGATATGCCATCCATGCAATATCATGAAGGCTAGGTTTAGATTTAATTTTCTACATTTCTTTAATTTTACCCACCTTGGCCAAAATCAGTAGTCTCGTCCTCCATCTTGTGCCATTGTTGTGAGGTTGTAATTTGTTTTTCAAGTCATTTAAAATTTATTTCGCCCACACCTTGCAAAGAGATTGGCCTAGCCATCCATGAAATATCCTTAAGTCTAGTATAAATTTTATTTTGTACAAAGTAATCAAACTTGTGCCTCGCATTTGCCCTGTATTCCCTCCCCTTTCCACTTTATGGATCTTGGGTAACTAAGAAAGGGAAAAGGATTGAGAGGCTATACTAATTAGGCACCCAGATTCATATTGGTTCTACCACCAAAAAGGGTGACTTTGGAGGCTACAAGGGGTTGAAGTCGGGGACGGATTCATGACACTCCGTGTCCTCCTTGCTTGAGTGCCCAAGCATTTCGGATTTGATTTGTGGAGCTAGGGAATGACCTTGTTTGTCCTTCTTCTTGAGCACCCAACACTTCCTTTTGGTTGAAGGGATAGAGATTCAGGGATTCAGTTTAGGCTTGCATCTATCACACTTAATTCCCCCTAATTCAAGATAGACCTAAAATTTGATAAAATCAATCAAAACAACTTTCACAACATTGGTATCTCAAGTTTATATTTCAAGCTATTTCACTGTCTAAGTTGTGTAATTTACTTTCCATGCGATTTTACTTTTCAAGCAAGTTACTTTTTCAAGCACTTTACTTTGAAACAATTCTCTTGTGAATACTTGTTTAAAAGCATTCTTTATTTCTAGTATTCTTTATTTATCTGAACATAATTTGTCTAAAGTTATTTCTCATTGTGGATATATCATAATATCATTCATTCTTGTATAATCGTACTTTTGTTATATATCTCATTGACTCCATTGTGGTAATCTTTAGGCACTGGTTTAATTGTTGTTTTTAAAATAAAGGGTTTGCTTGTCATTGAAGAAACTAGATCCTTGCATTTGATTCCTTTCATTGGGTTGGGTTTATTAACAAATTAATTCATTTAATTCCTAGATCATTAATCAAACTTCACATAGTTTAATAGGGTCTAGCCCCCTTGGCTTCCCTAGGAGTGAACCTAGACAAAAGAAGTCTAGATCGAGGCGACAATGGGTATGGACTTAGGTTTGTGCCTCCAAGGACACACCAAGTGGGTTGGAGACTTCTCCACGTTTGTAGGTGTGTATAAGGATGGTAACATATTTGGCATCATTGCCAAGGATAAGTCTCTTATCCTTGGTTAATTGACAAACTCTAATTAATTCTTTAAAAACTAAATAATAAAACTTTTCCGTAATTTTTTTTTAACTTGAGTTGTGTTATTCAATATTTCTTAGTCTCCAAGTGGCGAATCCATTTGATAATTCTTTGAGGTATACTACTAGGAGCAATCTGCAAGGGCTGGTTTGTTCCTTTCGTGAACCTGAAAGGGTGTAAAGGAGGAGAATAAATAGACTTGCTCCTCATAGGCTACTTGGAAGTCAAGGAGAAGAAGCAATCTCTAATATACATCTCTTGTTTGTACATAATAATCCTACAACTTTTTGTTTTCCTTTTTGTTTTTTCTTTGTTTGATGCTTCTTGTTTGGTTAGAATAAACTTGATCATTTGGCAACTCCACTTCAAATAATTTGACAAAGTATTCTTCAAGAAGGAACTCACAACTTGCTTAAATTCATCCTTGAACTTGAAAGGGATTTTGGAGGAAGTTAGCCAAGATTTCTTCTCGTAGGGTCCTTAATAATCTTTGGGTCCCAGGCCTTCTTTGTAGACCTTTTTCTTTTTGTTTAATGAATCTAGTTTAGAAATGGATGATTTTTACAACCTTATTGATTTTTCAAGAATAATTGGTTATCCTCGTGAACTTCCTGAAGCAACTATCGAAATCTCGCCTGATTTTCGTAATAATGGTGATGATACTTCTCACATAAAAGCCTTTGGGAGGTGTATTAGTGAGTGGTGTGGTCCACATATTCATGAGGATTTTCTAATGAAATTGTTTGTCTTAACTCTTGTTGAGGAAGATGCTTATGATTGGTTTCATGATTCATATTATTATGAGTTTAAGACCATACATGATTTGACACATGCATTTTTAGAGAGATGGGGGGATGAACAAGTTGAAACTTATAATGAATTGGTTGATTCTTTTATGGAAAAATAGAAGGAGAAGGAACCTCCAGATATAAAAACAGTCGGTTTAGATATTAAGATGGATACTCCCATCGATAAATTGACGGAGGTTGTTGAAACTGCAAAATTCATTGGTGTAAATCAGTTAAGGATCTCAGAAGCTCAACTTTCTAGTACAAGTAATTACATTAGATATTCAGATCTTATAGAACTAGAGCTTCACGATGAACAAGAAAGAGAATTTCACATGGAAAATTCGGATGAGCCCATAGATGAGTCAATAATTGATCAGGAGGAAACAAAGGAATTTGAGTTTGAATTTGTTGAGTATCTAGATAATTCAAATCCCCACCTGCCTCCCAAAGAACCAATCTCTTCAGAGAAGATATTCGATATCTTTATAGAAAACAATGAAGCAGATTCCTTGACATTTCCAATTCCGATCTCTAAACCATCAAATGACTTAATACAAGATAATTGAAAAAGGGAAGACAATTTCAGTTTATCATTTCCAAATGATTATGAGCAATGGTTGGCCTTCCACCCTGACAATCATATGAAACAATTCACAATTTTTTTTCAAGATTGGATGGACTTCAAAGTTTGGTTGAATAAAGGAGAAAGCATGTTGTTGGGTTCATCTATTCTAAAGAAAAACTCCAAGTTGATAAAACTTGGAAAGGGATCTTCAACGAGTCATCCTGGACAGGGACTTTTTAGACACCTAGGGTCTTACCTCATCCATAATGTGGTTGGTCATAATAATTTCCACCTTAACCACTTGGATGGTGAGCCCATGAATATTACAAGGAATGACCCACAACTCAAGTTATTTTTCAAACGTAACCTGGTGTCCAAAGGGACACCCTCTGTAATGTATCTCTAACCTTTTTCCTTTGATTCTTTAAATTTTGTTGTTATTTCATTTATATGTATAATTCATGATATAGTCATTTCATTTATGTGATTATTGTTAATATAATTTCATTTATTAATTATTCTTTCACACATGTATTTATGTTGGATATTGGTGAGCACTTTGTTTTGTAGATTCTGAAGTTCTCGCATGCTCTCCTTCCCGAAGATCGAGCACACGTCCCCATGTGGAGCCATATGTTGACCACCTATTTTCAACTAGGTGTCAACTTCATGTACCATGAAGCTATGTACCTTGTGGTACAACACATTTTGAATACGTATGGCTCAGCATGGCAAACATTGTCCCAAACACGTCTTTCTATGTACTCAGAATGTTCGCTCCCCTACATGGGATAATAATGTAATAGGTTAGAATGAGTCAATTTTTAGTTATATACCTAGGAATTTATCATTAGGGAAGTCCTTTCATCAATTTTTTTTCCTGAGGTAATTAATCTTTCCTACCAAGCAATTTTAATTATCCTTGAGTTTTTCACTCACAATAATCCTCCAAAGTGGTGAAAGGCATTCTAATGATCAAGCACAAGGGGTGAATAAGGTTTAAGAATGTTATAAATGAAAATTCTAGACATCTCTTAGAGTCTTGCATAATTCTGTTCAGTTTTGATAGGTTTTTTTTTATTATTAAAATTTTCCATTAATTGAAAATTTTAATTATTTTTGATGTAAAATGTAAAAAATTGGTCCTTGTGGATTTTGTATAGGGGTGTGATTACTCAAATCAAATGGAAGATGACCCCCTACACCCTTGGACCAAGTTTCAACTCAATTAGACAAGTTTTTCTAGGTCATTGTCCATGAGGAGTCCAAGTCAGTCAAAAGTCAACAAATAATTGACTAAATTAAAAAAGACAAAAATTGTAAAAATGTCTAAAGTCACGAGAGAGAGAGAGTGGGGAAATGATTTATAATGTATTTCTTAAGTTGAAAAAATGATTTTCCACTTAAAATACCCCCCATGCCAAGCCAACAACCAAAAGTGAGTCTCCTTAGTGAAAAGTGCACCTCCCTTCCTCATGAGCTTAGGGAAAAGTAAAAAATTAAAGTGAAAAAATGCCTAAAACCCTAATTTCTCGTTTCCTATAGCCTAACCTCATGTTTGAAAAGTCAAAAGGTGTTTTCCCCCTTCACATCTCACCCCTCAAACCTTAACTCACTACCAAAACCCTAAAAGTGTATTTTCCTTTACTTTGTCTATCTCTATTGGATGTGTGACTTGTAATTCATCCAAGAGGAGTTTCTCCTCTATACCAAGTATAAAAGAATGCCTAACTCTCCTCATTTCAACATCTAATCTTACAACAAATCTATTATGCCAAAATATCTCCCATCTCTCCCTCATTATCTCACATTTTCTCGCATGATTCTTGGTGCCATTCAATAAATATTCTCTTATGTAATAAAATAGAAGCTTTGGAGGATTTCTTGTGTCTCTTGGAGTATTCTTGGAGCCCTTCTTTGTTGTGTATGAGGTAATTTTTCTTTTTAATTCTAGACGTCTTTCTTGGTGAAACCCTAAGAGAGGAGCATAAGTGCTTCCTCCTCTCACAAGGTTCATTTTGTCCAAACATTTGTGAAGGAATATTATCTAGGGTTAGACTCATAAATCCCTAAAGTGCTAGCACTTTAGGGTTTTATCCCTAGACATTTGATTTTTCCCTAGTTGAAGTATTAAGAAGGGAGAAAAGGTTGCTAGTGGCCAAAAGAGATTTCACTCTAGCAATCCTTCTCTTTTGAGGTTTAAACCCTAAGGCCCTAATGTGATAACACCTTAGAGTTTAAGACCTACCTCTTAGTGTCTACTAGTTCATTTTTCAAGCATTTTTGTATTTTTTGTTACAAAGAATCCATAACCCTCAAAGGCACTTATTTTACAGCTCTCTTGTGGTGAAATTGATCAACAAACACTCTCTTTCAATTCTCTCAAGCTCTCTACTAACATTGAAAACACTAACACTTACTAATTTGCTAGTAAATTTGTTGTTGCTGGAAAATTTTGTTATAACCAACTAATAAAAATTTAATTTGCTGCACACATTGATCTAAAGATGGTCTAACATACTAAAAAATTGCATTGAACAATTGGATATTAATCTACTAGATATATGCTAAGTTTTCCTAGTCAATTGGTCCATTTTTTATCTATAATTATTGTTGTTGTTATAAATATTTTATTGTTGTTCTAATATGGTTCAGTACTGCAAATTCAAAGAAGCCATAGAAATATTCATTGTCTAGTGTCTTCAAGAGGTATTTCTTGCATGTTTGAACTTGTAAATCATTACATATATGCTATAAAGTGTTCTTGTTTCGGGAAGGTACTCAAACAACTTCATATCTCGTTTACCATCGTGACCTAGACCAATCTTTAGGTGATCAAGAGAGGGGGAGGTAGGCTTGGCTACTTTACTTGCTACTTTGATCCCTTGAGGTCACCGGGGAAGCCTCTCCTATGGTGGATCTATTCCATCACTAAAAAGTGGGAAGTTGTTACTAAGATGACAATGGTAGGATCTTTTGTAGTTACACAAGATTTGAGGACTTTTAGTGGGGCTTTGTACAAGTATAAATCTTATGACAACATTACCCATTAGTGATGGGATCACACGTAGTTAGGGTTTTTGATA
This sequence comes from Picea glauca, assembly GCA_000966675.3. NCBI lineage: Eukaryota > Viridiplantae > Streptophyta > Pinopsida > Pinales > Pinaceae > Picea > Picea glauca. The sequence goes on from JZKD02S2144791.1 coordinate 1,191,745, forward strand.
TTGAAAAGATATTTAAAGAGATATGAGACCATGGAATGTTTGTCTTGTGTTGTTTTATTTGGATATCTACTCGGTGAAAGGTTTCCCGACCTTAAGAGGTAAGTGAAAATTGTTTCCTTCTTTGAATTATCTTAATACAAGGGTACATCTTGCATATTTCATATTATTGTCTCTTGTATCTTATTATTGCAATTATATTCCATGTATACTTGGTTGTGGTTCAATTTTAAGGGTTAAGGAACACTACATTAATCAATGATAGCTCACCACCAAGAGCAGTGCCATTGGACGTTGATAATGAGAGCGATCAAAATCGTGAAAGAGAGGAGCAATCAATGCATAGCAAGAGTTTGGGCCAATTTCACCACCTGTGACCATGGCATGGTTTTCATAGGTTCCATATTCAAACTCGTGACCTCTCAAAAGAATCCCATTACACATATGGACACGAAAAACATGTCAAATTTCACATTAAATCCCTAAAAAATTCAATGAATTCAAGTAAATGGCATTCAACCCCAATATAGAAACGAGGAGCAAGAGAAAATGAGATCAAGGTGAAAAAGGTACATTTTTTTATGAGAATTAAACCATCCAAAGGAGAGTTTTCCCAATAGAAACCACACCAACTATGAAGAACCAAGGTTTAAACCCTCCTTTATAAGCTTGATCCAAACAATTTCTGGAGATGACAAAAGGCGAATATGAAATAATTACAAAACCCAAAACCATTAATCCAATGCAAAAACAATTGGAAATAGATTTTTTATTTTGAAATCCAACAACTAAGCTACAATGTACCAAGAAAGCCAAACCAAAGAAATTAATACACCTACCCTAGTTTCTGAGCTTAAAACTAGACGAGTAGAAGGAAATTTGTTTACCATAGAAACCACAACAATTTTCAAGAACCTAGGTTCAAACACTTCTTTTTAAGATTGAACTGAGAAATTTATGGTCTTGAAACTTGTGGAAGGAGAGTCGTTGACATTAAAAAACACAACAAATGTGAAGAACCCATGTTCAAACCTTAGTTAAAAATTGATTATGTACTTTTTGTGCAACAAACAATAAGTAACAACACCCAAGCCCCATACCAGTGGTGCTTAACCATGCTGCCAAACCAACTACAATGCATATACCCATTGCCAACACCCGATGTCACCAGAGGACACGTGGCAGATTCCACAAAGGGAATTATCATCCCATCAACATTATCAACCTCAGAACTATAGGAAAACCATGGAAATTTGTTTCCCTCCAATACAAACCAGATTAATACAACTCTACATACCCTATATGTCATGTGGGGACATAACATTCTAAATCCTGTCAACCCTCAATTACATTGATGTGGAGAATATTTATAATCTAGTTAAGGTTATACAAAATGATTTGTTTGTCTTGTTCATATTCACTAAACTACATGATGTACACAAATTCAAGAGGAAGAGATTAAGAAAGAAGACTGATTGTTTATCTTTTGCACATGATTCATTGAGTTGTCTAACCACAATCATGTGTCATGTTGTTTGGTTATGCACCTATGGCAAAGTCAACACAAGATATATTAATGTAATTGAACTTTGTTTTTGCACAATTGGGTCATAGCATTGGCACTACACAATAATAAATATTAATGCATCTGTGACAAAACACCATTTATCACTCTAATCCACTCCAGAGGTTGATGGTTATAATGTACATTATTTGTATTAATGCATCTGTGACAAAACACCATTTATCACTCTAATCCACCCCAGAGGTTGATGGTTATAATGTACATTATTTGTTAATGTTTATGCATTATCCAACACCGTTAACACAATAACCAAATTTGTGTGTCCATACTTGAACACATTCTTGGTGAACCTCCCATTGGTGCAATTCTATACCATGGACTTAATCTATCTTTAACGATTTCACAATTATACACACTAAGTATTTTATAGTATTTACTAGTTGACATGGTAAGTATATTATGAAAGGAACACATGGCACAAAAAAATCAACCCATCATAAGGATTTGTACACATCAAAGTAATTGATCTTATCAATTGGTTGACATAGATATACGTATGTGTGTAACAACTTATTTAGGTGGTATTACATTAACAAGTGAATATTCTTCACAATGCATGTCTTATTCGAATTGATGAGTAAATGATTCGATGATGCAACATACTTATTAATTTGATGGTATTACAGTAACATGTGAATGTTCTTCACAATGCATGTCTCATTCAAATTGACGAGTAAATGATTCCATGATGCAATATACTTATTTTACAATAATTTTATTTGAAATTTATCAATTTAACATAACTCATCTCATATTTGATATCATGCTTCCATTATACTTATTAGTCCCGCCCTTCGGGCTGAGGGACTAATAGTAATCGGTTTTCAGTTTTTTAATTAACTGGAGATAAAAACCAATGAGTTCTAGTTTTTTTAACCAAAGTTTTCCAAAAATCATACACATTATAGTTCTAGTTTTTTTAACCAAAGTTTTCCAAAAATCATACACATTACATTGTATTTTAGCCTATGTTTTCAGTTTAGCCTCTTATTTGGCCTCTTCCTGAGGCACACGAAGAAAATAGCTTAGTTTATAAGCATACTTTGGGTACTCATTTTTTGGAAACCAAGTAATGTTAAAAAAGGCTCTAGCATTACATCTTAACATTTAATGTTTGTTAAACAATTTATAGAACATAGCACGCATTTTCATTTTCTATTTACTTGATCAGTTGCTACCACCTACACCACCATGCAAACCTACACGGAGCCTATACTATCCAACAAATGTGTTTCTATTTCTACTCCTTTGCAATCTGATACCTCCCCATGAAATCTTTGCACAAACTCACCAAATCTGGTCTTTATCTGCGTCTGTCTCTTGCTGTAATGAGGAGGCAGTGGTCTCTGGTTCTGCGTCTATCTCCGCCGTAATGAGGAGGCAGTGGTCTCTCTTGTCGTAATCTTGGTCAACCCAACACATTGGAGAGACCACCTGCATAGCACACTCAGAGAGCCCACCAGATGGAGTTCTTTATGCATGCTAGAAAAATTGAAGATAGGTTCCATAGCGGCCAATTACTCTCTGTAAATTTGGGTTAATGATATTTGCATCTATGTCTTCAAAATATTACACTATGTTTAGACGAACTAAGTAATAAGCTTAGGAGGAAGGCTTACCATAGATATTCATATTGCAGTTCGGAGGAGGTCGAGCACTCGCCCTCGACTGTGATATCTGCATGCTGGCAGGTTGGTGACATGAAATATTTTTTGCTAATGCAGGTTGGGCACCTCTAATCCCTTCTGCAACAATTTCCACATTTTCCTGTGGTAGGCTTGTTCTTTTGACCAGTTCTAGAAATGCCTTGAAACAGAAGCAAAGGTGCATCCTCTGACCATTATCTTTATTATTGAACCATTCAACAGAGACTCCACCACATTCTTCCCTCCCTTCGGAAGTAGTGCACCAAGTTTGCATCTCTCTGCCGGACTAAGACTTTCTCTCCACGTCTCCACTATTAGAACGTTTGTCAGGTCATCCAAACCAAGTATTTTCGCAAGAAAAACAGTGGTTTCAGGTATCTCAGGTTCTCTTATCTTGCACTTACCGCTTAGACATTGTTTTGTTATGCCGATCACTAATCCCTCCGAGTTGCAGAGCAATTATTGTTACAGTTAACATAAAAACCGTGAATTGGTCAAAAAATGAAAATTGTGATTTTCAAACAACACTACTCACCCGTTTTTATGATCTTTCGTCGCTTGTAATTTGCTGGTAAAACGGTTTGGGTTGGGTTCTCCAAACCAACTTTATTGTCGGGCGGTAAAACGATGGTTTCAGCTATTTTGGGTTCCTTTATCTTGCGCTTATTCCTCGGACATTGGTTTGTAATGCTGACCAGTGATACCTAAGACCCTGCTACTATCATATGCACCTGGATACTATATAGATGTGTCCAGACACGTGCTATGGTCATTCTGACTAATAAAGAGTGCATCCTCATCAATGTAGGTCAATCCTGGAAGTAAGTGTCCCATCAACCTGTCAGTCTCCACAATTTTCTCAACTAATGAAGTCTCTAAAAGTTGTGACTCAATCTCCTCATGTTGATCTATATGTGTAAGGTCAATTGTCTGCACATCCAGTATCTCCTCCTGGATCTGTGGATCCACATATCTCTAGTGTGTATCCCTCACACACGGCTCCTCCATCAAATCTGAGATGCCATTGATGTCCTCATGTGACGTGGCTATCATGGGTGTTTGGAAAGATGAAAAATGTGTCACGGCCAGCATAGGGAGCTCATCATCTCTAGGTGATAACACATGTGAACCCACACTAGTGTCTCCACTCTGTTGAGGTGTAGGGTCATCAACCCCGTGTGACATGTCTGTTGAAATACATGTGTTGTCATCTTGTTCCTTTAATTGTTTATCCACTACAAAAGGGTCACCATCCTCCCTAAGCGTGCCATAATCAATAGTATCTGCAAGTGTGCAAGAGTCATTATCCTCCTCAAGCATGTCAGAATCACTAGCCTCTGCACTAGCATCATCGCACTGCTCCAAATAAGCATCTAGCTCTAGCTCTGTGTCCTCACACACCTCATCCTCACTGTCATACTGTACCTCAATAATATGCTTCTTACCCTTACCCATACACATATGATCTGGTTCCCAAGGCACCTTGCAATTGTAGCAAAGTTGTGTGCTCCTAATGGGCGTGGGGTCTCTCTATTCTTCCCACCGTCTAACGTCTCTGGCTCTCTTTTCCTCTACTAAGATGATTCAGTGTAGAGCCTCATCTTCGCTCCAACCGAGATGTCTTAAGGCTACATACTGTGGGAAAGTTATTTGGGCCCTAGTTTCCTTGCTAAGGCCGGAATATTTGATCTCCAAGTATATCTCATCCATCTCTCCTTATGGAAGACCCCTCAAATTAGCAGGAGTTTAAGCTCTGATACCACTGTAATGGTCCCAAGCCAATATGTTAGGAACATCACGGTTTTGGGTGTATTTTTAAGACTTTACTGAGTGTGGCATTTCCTCAAACACTTTGCTTATTGTTGTCTCTTAGGTGGCGCTAGGGTTTTACTGATGAGTTTAATGTGTGTTTGCAACAACATATAAGAAGATAAAGAAATGAAACATACCTCAACCATATGCAAGATCAACAATGTAATAGACAACTCAACAATGATTCAGATATGATCTTTATTGATAATAATAAGAACCTGCTACAAGAGTAAGGACGATCTGGAATGCTCAACAGATGGCTCCAATAAACATAATATGAGCTGCTACAAAATGCTCCAATAGAAGACCTACAAGCATCCAAAGGCTGAATACTCAATGAAGACCAATACAAGAAAGACTTGGGTCGTATGAAGTGCCAAACCCACTAGATGGAAGATGCCACGTTCTAGTAGAAGACTGAAACCCTCAATAATTCGGCCCAACTGAAGGAAGACTCCAAATGAGTCCAAACTCTGCCAAATGATAGATCGGGGTGATAGGATTCCCCTCCTAAAGTCTCAGGATGAAATTCTATGGATAACTCCTCCAAATGTTGAGTCCTCAATGAAATTGTGCCCTCTTGGATGCATGAAACCCTAGATAATTCGGCCTCCCTCCTAGATGCCTTCAAATGCTCCAAAAAACCACTACAATGATAGATCGGGGCTTGGTTACCTCCTTGGTGAAGTCCCAAGTGAAATGATGAAGGTATGATCTATCAAATGGCTGAAATCACTTTTTGAAGTGTGCTCCTCTCCTCCAATTCGTCCCATGCATCCAATAAATCAAATGATCCATAAAACTCCACCAGAATGCACTAGATCTAATGGCCACGACCCTGCAATGAAAACCTAGGTGCTAGAATCTCCAGAAGCCCTGCCAATAACCTGGAACGAACTCCTCTCAATGGATGGTGCGCCCCTCTTGCTGGAAACCCCCAATGGTGTGCCCTCCTTCTCTTCCTGTGCCTGTGGCTGGTGTAGAACCCTCCTGCACTGAGTAGATACAAACTAGAATGGTGTGGGAGATTATTGCATCTCTGAGACCAAGCTTGGGACAAGCTAGGTGGAATCTTTCACCACCGAATCGTCCTCTAGGGTTTGTTAAGTCAAAACTCTCAAAACCCCCAAGGTATGGGCTCTCTAGCTAGAAKCCAGATATCAAAGTAAACATACATGAATGAATATGAGAGAATAGAGGCCCTTGCCTCTTGTTTATACTTCCTGCTCATCTTGTCTCTCCAAAGTGACTTTTCTTTTTTAATTATTAATTAATTAATTAAATCACTTTAATTAATTAATTAACCTTTTTACCTCTGAAAAGCGCMTTATCTCTCCTTGTGGCTTCCATGGCMAATGAAAGTCACTTCTCATCATCCTATCCTGTAGTGGTGTTCATCCCGATTCCAATGAGCTATTACAYTGAGAGGTTCCTCCAAGTAATGTGCCCAAAATGACCTCTTCAGTGAATTTAATTAMCTTATAGCTCAAAATAYTCAAAATCATGGAAATCGTCGGAATGCAACGGAACCAAAGCCAACCTATGCGGAATGGATCATAATGATGAAATAGGATGAGCGATGCAAGCCTKACCCCAAAATATCCCTCAATAGCTCCTGTACTCACTATAATCTCCAACTGGCTACCCTGGTCATCATAACACTGTGTAATATCCTGATGTCCCAAGTGGGGACATTACAGGTTTATTTTAACTTTAAAGATGATGTGAGTTTGTTTGAGAATTTATATCAAAAGGAAAATTTGAAGAAAGCTAAAGACACAAAGTCCCAAAACACAACACACACCCCCCCGGGGGGAAAAGCAAAGTGAGGCCTCCTTTGGCTCACTGAGTTTATTATATCGGTTAAAATTGCTCTTGAAGTGTCGTAGGATCTCTTTTAAAAGAGATATGTGGACCCTTATAAATGGATCGGAAAAAGGAAAATTCACTTTTACAATAGTTTTCAACAATATAAGGCCACTTCGGGGGTCTTAGAAGCTTCAAATCTTCAAATTTTCGGCAAAGTATCCTCTTTTTTTCGCACCAACCTGCACAAAAAAGCAAACAAAAAGAGAGCAAAGATGGCCAAAAACACTTTAAGAGTGTCTTTGTTTATTAGTAGATAAAGCCCAAAAAATTCCAAGTAAATTCCTATGAAAAAACTAGCAAAAATGAAGTCTAAACTAGTTAAGAAAGAGCCTTTTTCTTAATGATATTATTCGCTGTCCTAAAACAGAAAGTAATGACAATATGGATGCTCAAATTTGGAAATTAAACTCTTAAGAAAGAAACTACCTTTAGCTTTAAAATTTCAGCAAAGAGAGAGAACCTAAAGATAGTAATTAGCAAGTTAGATCTAAGTAAATATTTTTTTAGAAAATGAGATCTAAACTACTTGCTTTTAAAGCATACAAAGTAATAAAGAAATTCAACCTTTAAACCAACAATCCTTTACTTTCTATGTAGTTAGAACAAGTAACCAAGAAGATAGAGAATTTAAAGAGAAAGAGAGAGTAAAATTGTTTGATTCCTTGAAAGCCTTGGGCAATGGAGTCTCTTGCTTTGATGGAAAACGGAGGGACTATGTTATTCACCACAATATTGAAGAATGAGGAAGATGCATGCTAGCTCAACCTCTCCTTCAAGTGAGATATCTTGCACAACTTTAAACTTCTTGCAAAGGGGTTAAAAGCATTGGTGTCATATAAAATAGAAGCATGAAAACATAAAAATTAAGCTAAATAAACATGCGATTCAACACTATCTAGCATACATGAGTGAATAGAAATAATAAGCAAGTAAGCTTTCTATTTCTATCCTGTTGGGAAATAGCTCCCCTTCCAAGGCCAAGATTTAACAACAATTACAAAAAAATTAAAAAGAAAGCATATACCTCATATACAAAATGAACATAGATGATTCACACATATTTGCTTTACACCTTGTAGTAGCCTCCAAAACCTTTTAATCAAATGAGAAATATAGTACAATTTACAACAACAAACAATCAACCCAAGCTCCAATTAGCTTATGCAATGGGTGAATGCTTCAATATATAGCCAAATGGAAGAATTCCCAATGGAGGAGGGCGCACCAAGTGTATGGACTATGCAGCCAAATGTGTGGGAGTAGGCTGCCACCTCTCCCAACACTCTCACAACACGCCACATGGAAGATTTGAAGAGGATAGGGGGTGCCACCTCTCAAGAGGTTGGCTGCCCCGCTTGGGAATGCACCACCTCTCAAGAGGTGCACACCCTCTTATTGAGCACATGCCAATAACCAATACACATGCCATATCACTTAACTCTTGATCAATGGGATGTATCCTATGGCTGACACCTTTCCTTTTGAGGCTTTATTCACCCAAAACATGTCCCCACATGTTTCCAAGAAAATAGTCACTTGCTGACTTTTCTTGATTTTATTTGTCTTTTTTTAGTAAAATTGACTTTTTAGTGATTAAAATCACTAATTTTACTCATCAAAGTGGGTACTTAGGTAATGTGGGTGCTCTAGGTCCAAAAATGAGCACCCCCAAGGCATATGAAAACTCCTAGTACCACTTTTTTACTACAACTTTATTTTTTAATTAAAAATTCTCGTTTTGCGGAAAAAAATTTAATTAACTGAAAAAATTAAAAAAACCTAGGGGGGGACTTAGCACATTTCCATAAGACTTTAGGAGAATGTTTAGCATGGTAATATACATTAGACAATAGGATTAGATCCATGCTAAGGCCTAACCATGAGTATATACTCCAAATTTGGAGAATTGAGTGAAAAAACTCATAAATTATAAATTGTCTTTAAACAACAAAATATAATTAATAAGTAAAAAAAAACACTCTAGAGTAACAACTCATGCCTAAGTCGCAGGTGGCTAAGACCTTTTACAAGTTCATCATGCCACATATCTTATTACAATTCCCCAAAGGGTATGAAAAATGTGAAAAAGGTTGGTCTTATTGACCAACTGAACTTCTGAACTCTGAATTTTGAACATGAAAATGTTCAATATTTGGCGGCTCGCTGGAAGTCCATCCTAGTGAAACTTTGATGGATAACAGGCCCCTTCATAAAGTGAAAGATAATTAATGTAAAAGATCATTAATATGTTAATTATTAATTATATTGTGAGTTATTGAGGTCGGCCCTGTTGTGCCATTAGACAGCATTGTTGATAGCTTCAGTCTAATATAAGTAAAGGTAAATTCCCCATTGAGGAAATACAACACAAGTGTGAGTTTGGAAATTTCAGCAAGTACTTAATTCTTGGGAAAAGTGTGCACCTCTCGTGGGCGCTAGTCTTCTAGGGTTTGTGAGCACCCTTTTGTGTGCTATTCTTTTATGGTGGTGGAGGTCTTTCTCTTGAAGAATATAACAAAAAATTGGTTGGGTTTTCTTCCCTTGTTGAGAAGGGTTTCCTAGGATACTTCTTGTGTACTTGTGCATGGCGTTTCTTCTTGTGATTTTGGTTGCTGCAACAAATTGTCTATGGTTTAATTAAAATGCTAAATATGGAATGAACTTCATGCTTAAGCCTAGTTTATTGAAAAATCAACATTTTCAAGGTGTAGGCAAATTTAAACAATTATTTGCAAAACAGAAATAATTAACGTATGAGAAGAATGCAATCCCAAGAGACTCTCTTGGGTTGCTTACAATGAAGGAAATAGAGAGAAGAAGAAGGGGGTTTTGAAACCCCAAGTTGGGAGGCTCTTCTTGAGTGTTTTGAAGCCCCAAACAGGCAACACCTCCCCTTGTTCAGGCGAGAACCTGCAAAAAACAGCAAGCTAAAGCTTGTTGGAGATGCTGTAAAACAACCAAAAACACTCAGAAATTTCTGTTAGTAAATAACAAAAATTTTACATATAAAAATCAGAGAAGAAATGAAGTAATTTTCAACCTATTACAGGACAGAAAATGCCCAAAAGAAAAAGGGAAATGGCAAAAAATGAAATAGAAAATATTGGAGGTTTATGTTGGTTGAAGTGACAAATTTCCAGATTTGAAATTTGTCTTTCCAAACCCTTTGTGACCTGCAAAAATGTGAGATCTTACTACAAAAAAAGGAAGGAGGTGAATAGATTCAAATGAAATAACAAAATACTTTGCAATATCATAAAAAATCAACTCAATAAATATACAGTAATAATACCATAAATTTATCCAAGAAAAATACTTTGCTTGGATCTACTAACCTAAATCCTTGAGAAATAAATACACTAAGAAACAAAGCGAAGATATCACCTCACTGAAGCATAAACATGGCACCAAGAAGACTCTCAATGCACACCATGGATCCTCCAAAGCTTTTCTATTATTGAGAAAAATGTTGTTACAAATACTTGCAGCAAGATTTACAAGAGAGAAAGAGCAAAATGAGAGAGAGGAATGGGAGAGATTTGGATAGCATAAACTTGCTATGAGAATAGATGTCAAATGAGGAGGGGGTAGGCTTTGTTTTATACTTGGGAGAGGAGAGAGACCCCTCTTGGATGAGCTCCAAGTGTCACTCACCCAAAATAAGCGATCATCTCAAGGGGGGGNCACACTTTTTAAGGTTTTGGTAGTGTTAGGGTTTGAGGGTTGAGTGAGGGAAGGGGGAAATCACATTTTTTCTTACCCAAACACTTAGTTAGAGCCTTAGGAGGGTGCACTTAGGGTTTATCATAGTTTCTTGTTTAAGTTTTGAGTTTGGCTAAGTCAACCACCAAGGGGGGTGCACTTTTCTTAGGGAGATGTCAACTTGAGGTTGTGGCTAAGGAATGGGGGGTTGTTTAGGTTAGAAAATCACTTTTCTAACTTAGGAAAAGGTTTAGGAAACCTCTCCCACTTTTTCTCATGTCTTTTTTCTCTTTTTATAATTTTTGACATTTTTGCTTAGCCAAATTAAAGCAATTAATTGTTGACTCTAGACTAACTTGGACTCCTCATGGAAAATGACCTAGTAAAACTTGTCCAACTGAGCTGAAACTTGGTCCAAGGGTGTAGGGGGTCTCATGCCATTTTTTTTTAGTACTCATACCCCTATCAAAATCCTCTAGGATTAATTTTTTACACTTTTACATAAAATTTAATTAAAATTACCATTAAATGGGTAATTTTAATAAATTACAAAAAATTATTAAAACTCGACGGAATTCCGCAAGACTCTGGAAGATGTCTAGCATGGTAATTTACAATATTCCTATACCCTAGTCACCCATTGGTATCGATCATTAGAGCTCCTTTCACCACTTTGGAGGATTATTGTGAGTGAAAAACTCAAGGGTAATTAAAAATTACCTGAGGATAAAAAACATTCGATGAAAGGACTTCCCTAATGATAAAGTCCTAGGTAACTAAGTAAAATATGACTCATGGTGACTCATTACATTATTATCCTATGCAGGGGAGTGAACATTTCGATTACAAAAAGACGTGCCGGGGAAAAAATTTGCCTTGTAGAACCAGAAGTATTAAAAAAAAATTGTACCCCAAGGTACACAGCTTCATGGTACATGGAGTTGACCCCTAGTCGAAATAGGGGGTCAACATCTGGCTTCACATGGGGACGTGTGTTCGATCTTTTTGAAGGAGAGCATACGAGAACTTCAGAATCTACAAAACTGATTGCTCACCAATATCCAACATAAATACATGTATAAAAACAATAATCAATAAATGAAATGCTATTGACAATAATTACAGAAATAAAAATGACTATAGACAATAATCACATTCATCAAATGAAAAAATACAAAATTGAAAGAAAGGAGAAAGGTTAGAAATACGTTACAAAGGGTGCCCCTTTGGACACCAAGTGGCCAACATTTGAAAAATAGCCTGAGGATCCACCATTCGAATGGCTAAGATGGAATGAATTAGGACCAGTCATGCAATGGATGGAATGAAACCCCAGATGTTTGAAACATCCATGTCCGAGATGACTCATTGAAGATCCCTTTCCAATTTTTATCAACTTGGAGTTTATTGTGAGAGTGAACCACCCAACAATCACGCGTCTTCCTCTATTCAACCAAACATTGAAGTTTGACAAGCCTTGTGAAATTTTGATACCTTCATGCATATGACTGTCATGGTGGAAGGCCAACCACTGTTCATAATGATATGAAATTGATAAACGAGAGTTGCCTTCCATGCTCCCATTATCCTTTATTAAGTCATTTGTGGATTGAGAGGTTGGAAATGAAAATGCCAAAGGAACCACTTCATTGTTTTCATCAAGGTTGTCGAAGATCTTCTCTAAAGAGATTGGTTCTTCAGGAGGAGGGTGGGGATTTGAATAATCTAGATATTCAACAAATTCAAACTCAAATTCCTTTATCTCCTCTAGATCAGTTATTGGCTCATCTATGGACTCATCCCGAATTTCCATATGAACTTCCCTTTTGTGTTCACTGTGAATCTCAAGCTCTATAGGATCCGGATATTCAATATAAGCATCTTCCTCTGCAAGGCGAGCCTCCATAGCATTCAACTGTTCCTCCATGGCCTCAAACTGTTTTGCATGGGAAACCTGCATGGCCTCAATGATTTCTTTAAGCTTCTCAATGGAATCTGGTGAAGTATCATTTATCACAGAAAAATTAATAGGTCTAAAAAGATCATCCATTTCTAAACTAGATTCACTAAGTAAAGAAAGAGGTCTACAGAAAAGGACTAGGACCCAAAGATTATTAAGGACCCTATGAGAAGAAATCTTGGCTAATTTCCTCCAAAAACCCTCTCAAGTTCAAGGAGGAAGCTAAGAAAGCTGTGAGTTCCTTCTTGAAGAATACTTTGTCAAATTATTTTGAAGTGGAGTCGCCAGATGATCAAGTCTATTCTAAACAAATAAGAAGCATCAAACAAAGCAAAAACAAGAAGGAAAACAAAAGTTGTACGCTTATTATGTGCAAACAAGAGATGGATATCATAGATTGATTCTCCTCCAAGACTTTCAAGTAGGCTACGAGGACCAAGAGGATTGATCTTGGTAATATACTTCAAAGAATTTTCAGATGGAGTCGCCACTTGGAGAGTAAGCAATGTCGAATAACACAAATCAAGTAAAAGAAACTAGGGGAAAGTTTTATTACTTAGTTTTTAAAGAATAAATTAGAATAAGTCGATCAACCAAGGATAAGAGACTTATCCCCGACAACGGCGCCAAAGATGTCACCGTCCTTATACACACCTACTAACGTGGAGAAGTCTCCAACCCACTTGGTGTGTCCTTGGAGGCACAAGCCTAAGTCCAAACACACTGTCACCTCGACTTGGACTTCTTCCATCTAGGCTCACTCCTAGGGAAGCCAAGGGGGGTAGACCCTACTTAACAAAGTTAAGTTGATTAAGTGATCTAGGAGTTAATTTTAATTATTAAGCTAGGTTGCTAGGGAGACCTAACCTATATGACAATCAAATAATGCAATGCAAAATTTTGATAACAAGCAAACCTCTCTATCTACAAACTCAATTAAAACTAGTGCCTAAAGGTTGGGTAAATGGAGTCACTAAGATTACACAACAAAAATACAAAGATAACAATGCCATGAATTAATTACAATGAATAAATATTTTAACTTACACCATAAACAATTTACAAATGAAATAAATGAAACATAACATGAAAAAAATATATAGTGAAAATAATAACCACTCAGATAATTGCACAATTAATACAAAAGAACTTAAAGAACCATTAAGTCCAATATACCAATGAGCATGAGATATCCACAAATGAAATATGTAACTTGAACTAACTTGGAAATAATTTGCCAATGAGAGCTAGTGCGCAACTTAGGAAGTAAGAAAACTTGAAAGTAAATCACCCAAAGAGAGATAATGCGCAACTTTTAGAGATAATAACTTGAAAGTAGATGTGCTCAACTCAATAGAAAAGTAACTTGACTTGCAAGATAAATGATTGTATGTAAAGTAAAATGCATGGAGAAAACTATACAACTTAGATTGAGATGATTAAAAAACTGAAAAGTAAAGGTTGTATAGGTAGAGCTTTATAAGAGTTTTAACCCTTAATTTAATTAAGTGAGGATGCAAATGTGATGTCCCATTCCCTAGAGTAGGCCACCAGGGAGTGACATAGTAGTCTATGTGTTCCTGTAGACTATAGTCGGGCGCAAATAGGGAACAAGATGGATAAATAAGGGTGAATTGATGGCTAAACAATGAATTAAGCCAAAATACTTAGGAAAAGTAACTTAAGCCTAAGTCAACAAAGAATTAGAATGAAAAGGTGCTAAAGGGGGACTTAATTAATTAATTATTCACCTTAAGAGGAAAAGCGCCTAGATTAAGTGAGTTCAATGGTGAATTAGTTTGGGAATGATATAAAGGAAGGAATTTGACCTAATTGCTCATTATGCATTGTTATGATTTGATGTTGAGAGTTCCCAGAGGAGGAAGAGAGCCGACCTTACTGTTTTGTGGATTTCTGGAGGAAACCACCACCATTGATCGGTTTCAGTGTTGAGAGACACACCCTAGCCCATCGGAGATACCATCCAGGTATCTCACTGTACTTTTCAGGAGTATCCATTACAGAGTGCGCAACTCAGTTAGTGAGGGCGCAAGTCAGTTTGAGGGTTTGGAGAGCTGCACGAGATCCATGTCCAGATTGCAGTTTCCTTCCAACCCATTTGAGATCCAGCCAGGGCACTTCTATTGAGCCATATATCATCGGATTCTGACGGTAGAATCTTGCATATTGCCTCATCCAGCCATTTAGGGTGCAACTCTTCCGGATAGACATTTGGGGTTGCATGCAAAGTATCAAAGAAGATCTGGGCAAATCCTTTCGACCCAGTTCCGCATTTGGTGAGACGATCGTTTTGAGCCATATAGAATTAGATTCCATTGGTGGAATCCTTTGGGGCGCATCCAGTGTCCCAGGAGGTGCGCACAACCCCCCAGGGGTCCAAATTCAGTGCCTCAGAGACCAGATCCGAGATCCGACACTCATCCATTTCAGTCTAGAGGCTAGGGCACTTCTATTGGAGCAGTTTCCAACGTATTCTAATGATCTATCCTTCCGGGTGAATTTTCCAGCTGGCAGCGGTTACCGTACTTCTTCAGAATCGCATATTTTTGCCGATTTATCCGTGCATGCATCAGATCTGCTATCATCTTCTGATCATGGGTATTTTTATGCTATTTTCTTGTATTCCAGTGATGATCCATGAGATCTAGTTGACATTTATATTCTATATTTCCAGTAGGATATTTTATTTCCATGCTTGAACCGTATAATACATGATATTGGGCAGTTGATGTTCTTTACTTCTGCATGCGTTCTTTACATGTTGTTTAAACCATAAATATGCAACATGCACATGCAATAACCCACATACACATGAAATAACCATTAAGATCTAAAACATACAACTGAAATGCATCCAGAAACCCCCCAGTGTATCAAATCTGCAAGACAGAACAATAGATCACTAGAAAATATCTTGATCAACGGGATCGGGGATATTTCAGTGGTATCATAGCTTTAGTCCTGCCATCTTGTGACTAAAGACAATGAGTACAGCAGAAGAACCAGATGGCCGTGAGCATGTAGGTGATGAATATGTCACTTACAACAGACGCAAGGAAAGGAGGTCTAGGGCTAACTTTCCTCCTTTCCCTCCCAGTTCAGAGGAAGAGGAAGAGGCACACAGAGAAGAAGAGAGAAGAGCAGAGCGCGAGGCTGAGCGTGAAGCAGAGAGGAGGCTAGGTAACAAATATGAGTGACCAGAGGGCAGTGGTAAGGCCCCCATGGATCCAAATGCAGCCTTCATGCAGGTTATCAGTGATATGTTATCTAGTCAATGAACCATGTCACAGTCCTTGGCTCAGGTAGCGGATAGATTGGCTATGGCAAACATCCAGGGCACACAAGCCCCACATGCAGCACAGGGGAACTCAAGAGCAGGCAGTAGACCCCGGTCACCCACTCGCACATACACCCTTATGAGTAGGATTCCACGTCCGTTGTTTCCCACTTTCCAGAGGGCACCCCAGGTAGCAGCACAGACACCGATAACACAGAGACTGCCCACTCATGCAGAGGACATTGGAGAGTATCAGAGAGAGTATGCAGCATTGGGTCATGACTTCCATCAGGATATGACCCTAGTCAAGTATTGTGGGCTCAGACTCAGGAACTGCCCTAGAGAGCCACAAAGAGGAGGGTTGCAGCCATACACCAACAGGGCATAACATTGACTTCATCCGGAAAGTTGGTAAACTCACTGTACCTTATTTCGACGAAT
The DNA here is from genome assembly GCA_000966675.3 of Picea glauca. NCBI lineage: Eukaryota > Viridiplantae > Streptophyta > Pinopsida > Pinales > Pinaceae > Picea > Picea glauca. The sequence continues at coordinate 1,208,055 of JZKD02S2144791.1, forward strand.
CGTCCAAATGCACTGCCAAAGCTTGGGTACAGAAGATTGACACCTACTACAAGCTCAACCAAATGACAAGGATGTTGAAATAATGTAACTGCAAAGAGTATTCTTATTATTATTGATATTTTATTCATAGGATCAATCCCCATTGTGGATTGATCATGTCGGATATTGTAATAGGACCAAATCCCCTTTTGCGGATTGGTCAAAAGACAATTATAATAGGCATAATAAGAAGTCGGCCCTGCCAGTGAAGAGACACTTCACACGTGCCAGAACTTGTATAAATAAAGGAGGCTAGCGCCTCATTTGAAAAAAAAGCTCACTTGCTCAGTTTGAGAGACAAGTTCTGATCTGTTACCGACAAAGGAGAGAGAGAGTGGTGCATATCTTGGAGAGGACTTTCTGTTTTAGCATAGAGATCTCTTGGCATTGTATTGGCTATCTATATTAAGGAAGTTTTGATGGGTTTTCTTCCCCTAGAGGGTTTCCCCGGATAAATGTTGTGTCTCTTGTGAATGTGTATTTCTCAGTGATCTTGTTCTTATGTTTCTATTATCTATTGAAATG
>JZKD02S2144792.1:21964-37136 GCA_000966675.3 Picea glauca
GATGAGTTTCATGTTCCTCACATAGCATAATTTGAGCATACATATGACATTGTTGTCAATATGTCAGGATTTTATACTCATATAAGTGAACCTAACCTTGAGCCTACTTCCTCTTATCATCCAATGAAAAACGTTGTGCCCTATCATCATTCTCACCATAAAAATCAAAGGAATGGCAATCATGCTTTCAGATCTTTGTAGAAGATACGTGAAAGACATAATTGGAGACCAATGTTGACTATAAAGATAGATTGTGGTTGGATTGATGGATGGTTGTGGAATCGTTTGACTATATGCTTTAGGACTTCATATCATTATGTATCATCGGTTGTACAGTGGTGCAATTTTCCTCTTATGTGTTGATCATTTCCTTGGAAGTGGTCGACTGAGGATCGAACCCACATAACAGTCGACTAGGGAATCAATTGAGTACTTAAGGAGAAGCACAAGTTCAAGGTGAGCATCCATTTTCCATTGATATCAAAGGGGGATAGTTGTAGACAATGGGAGAATTATTTATATGCCTAATGGACTATGTGTTTCATTGCAAGATTGTCATCAATGACAAAGGGGGAGATTATTGGAATTATCGTCATTGATGTCAAAGGATTAATGATGTCATTAATGTCATATTATGACATTACAATACACATAATATTTTCAATATATATATATATTTATTAAAAAGGGGGTGCATGTGAAAAAGTAAAAAGTGAAATGGTGGTTTCAAACCCATGGGTTTGGGGTATTTTCCCATGGTATTTAGGGTATTTTCTCATATTATTGGGAATTAATTATTGAATGAATGTACATGTCTTTTCATGAAGGGTTATGAAAAAGTATAAAAAGAGAAAGCCTTGAGAGAAACTTAGTGTGTGAAAAATGGATTAGCAAAAATTGAATTGTGAAATCAATTTCAGGTTATCTTGGCATTTTTGCAGTAATTTTTTTTTCTAGGATGTTTCAAACCCTATAATTTGGAAGATACGGAGGATAGATCTTGGTGTACCTTTGGTAAAAATTGCAGATGTTTGTTCACTACACGTTTGGAGATATGCCATGTGGAAGTTAGGGTTCATGAATGCTCCTGAAATCAGTTTCAAACATGTCATCTTGGAACTTTCACTGTAACTTATTTTTTGTGATGTTTCATACCCTAATATTTTGCGGAGACATTGGATAGATATTGGGATACATGTAGTAAAACTAGCATATGCTATTTAGATATAATTTTGTATATATAGCTTCTGGAAGTTAGGGTTCCCAAATGCTCATTAAATCAGTTTCAAATAGGTCATCTTGGAACTTTTGTTATAACTTATTTCATGGAATTTTTGAGACCCTGATATTTTGCAGAGATAGAGGAGATATCTTTTTGTACATTTGGTAAAAATATATGATGTTGGTTCACTATTATTTCAAAGATATGACCTATGGAATTTAGGGTTCCTAAATTCTCTTGAAATCAATTTCAAACAGGTCAGCTTGGCACTTTTTCTATAACTTATTTTCTGGGATGTTTCAGACCCTGACATTTTGCAAAGACAAGGGATACATCTTGGTGTACATTTGGTAAAAATATCAGATGATTTTTCGTTATACTTTTGTAGATATTCTCCATGGAATTTAGGGTTCCCGAATGCTCCTAAAATCAATTTCAAACAAGTCATCTTAGCACGTTTGCTATAACTTATATTTTGGGATTTTTCAAACCTTGAGATTTTGTAGAGATAGAGGAGACATACATAAGTACCTCAGATAAAAATTTCATAATCATATTTGCAAAATTGGATATGTGGCATGTTGTACAAGTTCATTCTTTGGAAGAGGCCGCAACAAGCTTTGGGAAAGTTGTCATTTGGAAATTCAAATTTTGGTCAGACCTAGAAAGGGCAGAAGTAGTGAGCAGACCTAGTGAAGGTAGAAGCAATGACTAGACCTAGAAAAGGCATAAACAACAAGCAAACCTGGTGAAGGAAGAAATAACAAGCAGACTCTATGAAGGTTGGTGCAGCGCAGAGATTGATGTCTCTTTCTAAGTTGGTAGTGTTGGGGATTAGTTTATCCAGTAGATCGATGTCTACGAATATTTATAAGAGACTAGTTTCTCTTGTTAAGTTGGTGCTTAGCGATGGGGATCTATATCTCCAGCAGATTGGTGACTACGATGATCTGAAATAGATTGGTGTCTCTTGCTAAGTTGGTGCTTAGCGGTGGGGATTGGTGTCTACGGAGATATGTACGAGTAGGTTGGTGCCTACCAGGATTTGTATCAGTGGGGATTGATGTTTTTTCCAGTAGGTTGGTTCCTACAAATATTTGTCATAGTATGTTGGTACCTACAAAGAATTATAAAGAAAAGTTTCGTGTTTTTCTCCCAAAAAAGTTTACACGTCTTGTGTTCCATGTTTTGCAATTAATATGTGATTGTTTTCTTATGGTTTATGAATGTTTGAAAAAGAAAAAATATATATCTTATATTGATTCAACCCCACCACACACCCCCCCCTTTCAATATAAGTGTGTGCTCAACATTAGGATTGTCTTATCTCATCTCATATTGTATTTTGGATTGGATATATTGTGAAATGAGGTTCCCCCCTCTATGTGGACTGTATTCATTGACTTTTTATCATTTTTAAGGCGTTGAAACATAACATTTGGTATCACAACATTGATCCTAGGGTTTTTCTACTTCAAACAAGGCATCTTGGAATTTCCACTATAACTTATTTTTTGTAATGCATTAGACAAAAAAAAATTGAGGTTACTCAAAAGACACATTTAAGTGTGTGTAGTAAAAATTTAAAGTTATTGTTCATTATACTTTAGGATATATATCCTATGGAAGATATAGTTTTTGACTCATCCTGAAATTAGTTTTAAAGGTGTTATATTGAGATTTTCTCTATAACTTGTTTTCTTAGAAGTTCCAAACAGTGAAATTTTGTGGAAATTGAGACACATAGTGAAGTATGTCTGATGCAAATTTCAATTTTTGGGTCATTATAGTTTCAAAAATATCTTCTATGTATGTTGGGGTTTGTGACTAGTCCTGAAATTAGTCTCAAACTAGTCATTTTTTATTTTCTCTATAAACGAATTTTTGTGTAGTTTCAGACTTTGAAATTTTCTTAATTTTGAGGAGACGTAGAGAATTACATGTAGAAATTTTTTCAAAAATTGAATCATTATAATTTGTGATACATTTCTTGTGGAAGTTTGGTATTTTTACTAATCATGAAATTAGTCTTAAACAACCATTTTGGTATTTGTGCTATAACCTTTTATCAGTGAAGGTTCAAACTGTGAAATTTCTAGGAGTTTAAAAAGTCGTATCAGAGTACTATGGGCCAAATTTTCAGACTCAGAAGGGTTACAAGTTTATAGATATATCAATACAAAGGTCAATCATCCAAACATACTCCAAATTAGGGTTTGAAAGGTACATAACTTACAATTGGTATAACTTTTGATTGGAAAATCCATTTTTGGTTATTCAAAATTTGTGAAAAAAAAATAAGGAGAATTATTATTTTCTCACATGGATCCATAGGCTCCTTCAAAAATTACTTCACCAAATAAACCTATAGAGAGTTCAACCATGACTCAACAAGAAAGAGATAAAAAAAATTCATCAAATTGAAAAGAAGATGAATGAAAATATGGAATGGATGGAAAAAAATATGGGTGAAAATATGGAACAAATGGAAAAGATGGATAAGAAGATGGAGGAATTGTAAAATTCCATTTTATAAACCTTAGATGGGAGGATTCATAAAAGTGTCATTGTGACCAATGTGACTCGTGAAAATAAAGGTAGTATTCATGTTGAACAACATGTCGGTAATAAGCAATTTTCAAGTGGATTTAATTCTAATAGTGGAGTTAATTATGCTTGGGGTCCCAAATTCAACTTTCTAAGGATTGAATTAAATAAGTTTGATTGAACAAAGGCCTTTACCTAGGTGAACCAAATAGAGCAATTATTTGAACTGCATAATAATATGGATGATAAGTAAAGGATTTACATAGCAACTTTGAACTTTGATATAAAACCATATCAATGATATCAATGGGTAGTTAAAAAGAAACCCCCTTTTTATCATTAGACTTGGAGTTTATTTACAAGATACTTAGAAGCATAATATGGGAAAGTTTGGGAACATTACTACTTCAGTCAATTGACAAGAATCAAGCACTTAGGTGATATTGAATATTATAATTCAGAATTTCAGGTATTGGCCACATGGGTGGATGACATAAGTGATGAAAATTTGTTGGAAGCTTACATGGGTGGATTAAAAGAACACATTAAACGTGAGTTTTTCTTAAGACATCCAACAAATATTATCGAAGCTATGCAATTTTTTCATTACATTCAAGCCAAGAATAAGGCTACACAGAAATCTACCATTGGGGCATTCACAAGAAGTAGAGATCATTTTGGGGTCCATAAGACAATTGTGATTCAACCGAAAAAGTTGACACCTCAACCAATGGATGAAAGAGAAAAGGGACTATGTTTCAATTGTGATAGCAAGTACAGTAAGGGCATAAACACGGTAAGAGGAAATTAGTCTACATAGTCTGTGAAGAGGAAGAAGCTCGAGAATTGGAACCACCACAAGATCTAGATCTAGAAGAGACTACTCTAATAATATATTGTCATGCATTGGTCAACATCAATACTCTACAAACCCTCAAGATACAAGGATACATCAAAAAGAAAAAGGTAGCAATGTTGATTGATTATGTTAGTACCCATAACTTCATCCATTACAAATTAGCAAAAGATCTCAATTGCTTTGTATTTTCAGTACCAAAGTTTCAAGTAATGATTGCAGATGGAGGTACCATAAATTGTTCTAGGAAGTGTCATATTATTAATCTCAATATGGGGGAGCATTGTTTGGATAGTCCCATGATTTCCATATAAATGGGTGGTGTTGATGTTGTATTATGGGTCCAATGGCTACAATCATTAGGAAGGTGGCCCTTAATTTTCAATATCTTTTCATGAGGTTTTCCTCAAATGGCAAGGAAAATGAGATAAGAGGTATCCGAGGGAAACCCTCTAAAGTGATAATATCTAATAGCATGACAAAATTACTCAAAAAGGGACACCATGTTGTAATTGCACAATTATTATCACTTGATGTTCAAACATCTATATCCTCTACTCCATTAGATATGTGAATAGTTATCAACATTAATTCCAAGGTATTTGGTGAAATTCCTAAGGGTCTTCTACCTAATCAAGATCATGACCATGTTATTCATGTGCAACTCGGAAGTGTACCACCTAACGTTAGGCCCTACAAGTATCCATATGCATAGAAGAGTGAGATTGAGCATATGATCCAAGAAATGTTAGAGGTTGGCATCATTCAACCTGGCCAAAGTTCTTTCTCTTCACTAGTGGTGATTGTTACAAAAAAGGATGGTTCATGGTGTATGTGTCCAGATTATAGACAACTCAACAAAATGACCATCAAAAAAAAGTTTCATATTCTTTTTATTGATGAATTATTAAATGAATTGCATTGAGCAATTTTATTTACTAAGTTGTATCTTTGATCAGGATATCATCAAATCAAAATGAGGCAGGAAGACATTCTCAAAACAACTTTTAGAACACATGAAGGTCATTATAATTTTTTTTTTATGCCATTTGGATTTACTAATGCACCTTCAACATTTCAAACCTTGATGAATTCTATTATTCAGTCCTTCCTTAGAAAAAAATTGTTAGTATTTTTTGATGACATACTAATCTACAACAAATCTTGGGAAGAGCATGTACAACATGTTGACAAAGTATTACAACTATTGGAAGAGAAAAAACTTTATGCAAAGTCTTCCAAGTGTGTCTTTGGGGTTCAAGAAGTGGAATATTTGGGTCCCATTGTATCTCATGAAGGTGTAAAAGTGGACCCTAATAAAATTAAAGCTATGAGAGAATGGTCAATTCCCAAAACCTTGAAGAAACTTAGAGGATTCTTAGGATTGACAAGCTATTACCAAAAGTTTTTCAAGAACTATGGTCAAATAGAAGCACCTCTAATAGAATTATTAAAGAAGGAAGCATCTTTTGGACTAAAGCAACAACCAAAGATTTTGAGAAACTTAAGGAGACTATGTGTACAACTCTCGTCCTAGCCACACTTGACTTCACAAAAACATTTATTGTGAAGTGTGATGCCTCGGGCCATAGAATTGGTGTAGTTTTAATGTAAGAAGGAAGGCCTCTTGCCTTTGAAAGCGACCAACTTAAACGAAAAATCTTACTCAAACCCATTTATGAGAAATAAATGTTGGCCATACTACATGCAGTTAAGAAATGGCGCCCTTACCAAATAGGGAGACACTTCAAAGTAAAAATAAATCATAATAGTTTGAAGTACTTCTTGGAGCAATGATTATCTTCATAAGATCAAGAAAAATGAGTTACAAAGATGTTAGGTTGTGACTTTGAAATTATCTACAAAAAAGCAAACATAATGTTGTGGCAGATCCCCTTTCAAGGAAAGAAAAAGAAACAAGAGGTTCACTATTTATTGTTTTTATTCTACAATCTGATTGGGTGGATGGTGCAAGGATAGAATGGAAGCAAGATCAAGGGGTATGCAAGATCCTTCAACAATTGTAAGAGGACCCGCGTTCATTAGATAATTTTGTATGGAAGAATGATTTGTTATGGTATCATGATCGCTTATATTTATGTAAGAATTCCCAACTCAAAAAAACAGTGCTTCTCAAATTGCACACTTCTCTTATAGGAGGATATTCAATGTTCTTGAAAACGTACCACATGATCAAGAAGATTTTTTTCTGGGAAGGTCTTAAAATCGATGTTCAAAATTTTATCTGAATGTTTGGTTTTCCAACATAATAAGGGAGAGACAATCAAGATGTCAGGTATCCTACAACCATTAGCTATACCAAATCAATGTTGGGAAGAAGTTTCAATGGATTTTATTACAAGTTTACCCAAAACTAAAGAAAAGTCGGTCATCATGGTAATAGTGGATCGAATGACAAAGTATGCCCATTTTTTTCTCTCTTTATCATCCTTTTAAAACAAGTACAGTAGCCTCAACATTCATGGAAATAGTTCAAAATCTACATGGAGTCCCCAAGATTATTGTAAGTGAAAAAATCCAATCTTCACTGGAAATTTTTGGATTGAATTATTTTCTTGTTTGGGTACTCAATTGGCTCATAGCTCATCTTATCATCTTCAATTCGATGAGACAACTGAGATTGTGAATAAATTTCTAGAAGAATATATTCATTGTTTTGAATATGATAAGCATACATAATGGATCAAGTGATTTCCCTTGGTGGAATGGTTGTATAACATATCCTTTCATACTTCATCAAACATGTCCCCTTTTTTGGCACTTTATGGATATCATCCTCCATCACATCATATCACCCTTGAAATGGACTACAAAGGTTCAATCATTGGAAGACCACATTGGGAACCAACAAGAGGTTCTCAAACTATTGAAGGACAACTTAGTTATGCCATTAAATAGGATGAAACAACAAGCATATCAACATCACAGTGAAAGAAAGTTTGAAGTGGGGAATTGGGTATTTATGGGGCTACAACCATATAAACCAATGTCCCTCAAGCAACAAAAGAATCATAATAAATTAGCACCCAAATATGATGTCCCCTATAAGGTTTTGCAAGTGATTGGAAGTATAGCTTACATATTAGAGTTGTCTCCATCTTCACATGTACATCCAGTGTTCCATGTTTCTTGCTTAAAGAAGGTCATTGGTAACAAGATCTCAATCCAAACTATTTTACAAGAGATTAATGAAGAAGGAAAAATCATACTAGAAACGGAAACAATCCTTGAAACAAGGACTAAGAAGTTGAGAAATCAAGCAATTGCAGAGTACCTCATCAAATGGAAGAACCTACCAGTGGAAGAGGCAACGTGGGAAGATGAGTTCTTCTTGTTGAAATACACGTGATTAGTCAAGTGTTGAGGAAAACACTTGTTTGAAGGGTAGGGGCATGTTAATCCCTAGACAAAGCGTCGTGTTATGTATAAAACCCCTTATTAATCCCTAGATATTGAATTATTACATTTCTAATGTTATATTTTTATGTAGGCTAGAACCCTTCATTGCACCATTTCATTATAATTGTATCATTTATCCCCTGTATATATGCCAATGAGACCTAGTCTTAGGATCATATTATCTCATATTCGGAATTGGATATATTGTAAAAGGAGATTTTCCCCTCGAAGTGGACTGTATTCATTGAATTTTTATCATTTTCAAGGCATTGGATCATAACAAGAAGAATTCTTCACTACAACATATTCATGTTTTTGGTTGTAAGGCATATTCTCATGTGCCTAAGGAGAAGTGGTTGAAGTTGGATAACAAGATTGTGAAATGTATCTTCATCGACTATGGTATTGGTGTGAAAGGGTACAAACTTTGGGATCATGTGGCTATAAAAGTTTGTATAGTAGGAATGTTATTTTTAGATAAATTACGCATTCATATGTAACAATGTAGCCAGAAGAGTACAAGACGAAGCCACTGGTTCAACTACCACACAAGACCGAGAAAGATGAACCAAAAAATAAATAATAATTTCATGATGGATTTGATGAAGAGGATTCAATGAGTTTAGAAGAGGAGGAAGAAACTTCACCTCAAAATTTAAGTAGGCCCACTTGGAAAAGAAGAAAACCAGATAGGTATAATTATAGTCTATCTGATTTCATCTGTATATTTGCTTTATTTCCTAACACCGATGAACTTATAACTATGAAATAAGTAGTGGAGATGAAAGATAAAGAGTCTTGGAGATTGGCCATGGATGAGGATGTTGATATTATGGTAGATGCGGGGGGTATTTACCTCCACGTGTAAACCTGACAATGATAGAATACTCTGGGAAGCAAGAAGAAACCCTAATGAGTTGGCTAATAACCCTAGAAGACTTGTTGACTCAAGAAGATAATTTATATTAGGTTATTAGCCTCCAAGAGAAGAAGTCAGCCAGAAATAATAATATATATTGAACAGACAAATACCCAGAATGAGAAGTCAGCCCAAGCAGTTAGCCAGAATTAGTATAAATACAGGAGGCTAGTTCTCATTCTGGCAGGTAGTCTCAGAATTGCAGTGCCTAGTCTTGTGCACACTGCAGTGCCCAGTCTTGTGCGCATTGCAGTGCCCAGTCTTGTGCGCAGGTTTGAGGAGAGTTTCCATTGCAGCTGCTGCAGCTAGCAGATCACGTTGGGCTTGGACTATTTCTTGGCTAGGGTTTGGACTATCTGATCAGCTCTTGTTGGTGCGTTATCCTTGGGGAAAGGTGTGTTACCCTTTGTTTGGCTATCTAGCCTAGGNCATGCATTGGTCAACATCAATACTCTACAAACCCTCAAGATACAAGGATACATCAAAAAGAAAAAGGTAGCAATGTTGATTGATTATGTTAGTACCCATAACTTCATCCATTACAAATTAGCAAAAGATCTCAATTGCTTTGTATTTTCAGTACCAAAGTTTCAAGTAATGATTGCAGATGGAGGTACCATAAATTGTTCTAGGAAGTGTCATATTATTAATCTCAATATGGGGGAGCATTGTTTGGATAGTCCCATGATTTCCATATAAATGGGTGGTGTTGATGTTGTATTATGGGTCCAATGGCTACAATCATTAGGAAGGTGGCCCTTAATTTTCAATATCTTTTCATGAGGTTTTCCTCAAATGGCAAGGAAAATGAGATAAGAGGTATCCGAGGGAAACCCTCTAAAGTGATAATATCTAATAGCATGACAAAATTACTCAAAAAGGGACACCATGTTGTAATTGCACAATTATTATCACTTGATGTTCAAACATCTATATCCTCTACTCCATTAGATATGTGAATAGTTATCAACATTAATTCCAAGGTATTTGGTGAAATTCCTAAGGGTCTTCTACCTAATCAAGATCATGACCATGTTATTCATGTGCAACTCGGAAGTGTACCACCTAACGTTAGGCCCTACAAGTATCCATATGCATAGAAGAGTGAGATTGAGCATATGATCCAAGAAATGTTAGAGGTTGGCATCATTCAACCTGGCCAAAGTTCTTTCTCTTCACTAGTGGTGATTGTTACAAAAAAGGATGGTTCATGGTGTATGTGTCCAGATTATAGACAACTCAACAAAATGACCATCAAAAAAAAGTTTCATATTCTTTTTATTGATGAATTATTAAATGAATTGCATTGAGCAATTTTATTTACTAAGTTGTATCTTTGATCAGGATATCATCAAATCAAAATGAGGCAGGAAGACATTCTCAAAACAACTTTTAGAACACATGAAGGTCATTATAATTTTTTTTTTATGCCATTTGGATTTACTAATGCACCTTCAACATTTCAAACCTTGATGAATTCTATTATTCAGTCCTTCCTTAGAAAAAAATTGTTAGTATTTTTTGATGACATACTAATCTACAACAAATCTTGGGAAGAGCATGTACAACATGTTGACAAAGTATTACAACTATTGGAAGAGAAAAAACTTTATGCAAAGTCTTCCAAGTGTGTCTTTGGGGTTCAAGAAGTGGAATATTTGGGTCCCATTGTATCTCATGAAGGTGTAAAAGTGGACCCTAATAAAATTAAAGCTATGAGAGAATGGTCAATTCCCAAAACCTTGAAGAAACTTAGAGGATTCTTAGGATTGACAAGCTATTACCAAAAGTTTTTCAAGAACTATGGTCAAATAGAAGCACCTCTAATAGAATTATTAAAGAAGGAAGCATCTTTTGGACTAAAGCAACAACCAAAGATTTTGAGAAACTTAAGGAGACTATGTGTACAACTCTCGTCCTAGCCACACTTGACTTCACAAAAACATTTATTGTGAAGTGTGATGCCTCGGGCCATAGAATTGGTGTAGTTTTAATGTAAGAAGGAAGGCCTCTTGCCTTTGAAAGCGACCAACTTAAACGAAAAATCTTACTCAAACCCATTTATGAGAAATAAATGTTGGCCATACTACATGCAGTTAAGAAATGGCGCCCTTACCAAATAGGGAGACACTTCAAAGTAAAAATAAATCATAATAGTTTGAAGTACTTCTTGGAGCAATGATTATCTTCATAAGATCAAGAAAAATGAGTTACAAAGATGTTAGGTTGTGACTTTGAAATTATCTACAAAAAAGCAAACATAATGTTGTGGCAGATCCCCTTTCAAGGAAAGAAAAAGAAACAAGAGGTTCACTATTTATTGTTTTTATTCTACAATCTGATTGGGTGGATGGTGCAAGGATAGAATGGAAGCAAGATCAAGGGGTATGCAAGATCCTTCAACAATTGTAAGAGGACCCGCGTTCATTAGATAATTTTGTATGGAAGAATGATTTGTTATGGTATCATGATCGCTTATATTTATGTAAGAATTCCCAACTCAAAAAAACAGTGCTTCTCAAATTGCACACTTCTCTTATAGGAGGATATTCAATGTTCTTGAAAACGTACCACATGATCAAGAAGATTTTTTTCTGGGAAGGTCTTAAAATCGATGTTCAAAATTTTATCTGAATGTTTGGTTTTCCAACATAATAAGGGAGAGACAATCAAGATGTCAGGTATCCTACAACCATTAGCTATACCAAATCAATGTTGGGAAGAAGTTTCAATGGATTTTATTACAAGTTTACCCAAAACTAAAGAAAAGTCGGTCATCATGGTAATAGTGGATCGAATGACAAAGTATGCCCATTTTTTTCTCTCTTTATCATCCTTTTAAAACAAGTACAGTAGCCTCAACATTCATGGAAATAGTTCAAAATCTACATGGAGTCCCCAAGATTATTGTAAGTGAAAAAATCCAATCTTCACTGGAAATTTTTGGATTGAATTATTTTCTTGTTTGGGTACTCAATTGGCTCATAGCTCATCTTATCATCTTCAATTCGATGAGACAACTGAGATTGTGAATAAATTTCTAGAAGAATATATTCATTGTTTTGAATATGATAAGCATACATAATGGATCAAGTGATTTCCCTTGGTGGAATGGTTGTATAACATATCCTTTCATACTTCATCAAACATGTCCCCTTTTTTGGCACTTTATGGATATCATCCTCCATCACATCATATCACCCTTGAAATGGACTACAAAGGTTCAATCATTGGAAGACCACATTGGGAACCAACAAGAGGTTCTCAAACTATTGAAGGACAACTTAGTTATGCCATTAAATAGGATGAAACAACAAGCATATCAACATCACAGTGAAAGAAAGTTTGAAGTGGGGAATTGGGTATTTATGGGGCTACAACCATATAAACCAATGTCCCTCAAGCAACAAAAGAATCATAATAAATTAGCACCCAAATATGATGTCCCCTATAAGGTTTTGCAAGTGATTGGAAGTATAGCTTACATATTAGAGTTGTCTCCATCTTCACATGTACATCCAGTGTTCCATGTTTCTTGCTTAAAGAAGGTCATTGGTAACAAGATCTCAATCCAAACTATTTTACAAGAGATTAATGAAGAAGGAAAAATCATACTAGAAACGGAAACAATCCTTGAAACAAGGACTAAGAAGTTGAGAAATCAAGCAATTGCAGAGTACCTCATCAAATGGAAGAACCTACCAGTGGAAGAGGCAACGTGGGAAGATGAGTTCTTCTTGTTGAAATACACGTGATTAGTCAAGTGTTGAGGAAAACACTTGTTTGAAGGGTAGGGGCATGTTAATCCCTAGACAAAGCGTCGTGTTATGTATAAAACCCCTTATTAATCCCTAGATATTGAATTATTACATTTCTAATGTTATATTTTTATGTAGGCTAGAACCCTTCATTGCACCATTTCATTATAATTGTATCATTTATCCCCTGTATATATGCCAATGAGACCTAGTCTTAGGATCATATTATCTCATATTCGGAATTGGATATATTGTAAAAGGAGATTTTCCCCTCGAAGTGGACTGTATTCATTGAATTTTTATCATTTTCAAGGCATTGGATCATAACAAGAAGAATTCTTCACTACAACATATTCATGTTTTTGGTTGTAAGGCATATTCTCATGTGCCTAAGGAGAAGTGGTTGAAGTTGGATAACAAGATTGTGAAATGTATCTTCATCGACTATGGTATTGGTGTGAAAGGGTACAAACTTTGGGATCATGTGGCTATAAAAGTTTGTATAGTAGGAATGTTATTTTTAGATAAATTACGCATTCGTATGTAACAATGTAGCCAGAAGAGTACAAGACGAAGCCACTGGTTCAACTACCACCCAAGACCGAGAAAGATGAACCAAAAAATAAATAATAATTTCATGATGGATTTGATGAAGAGGATTCAATGAGTTTAGAAGAGGAGGAAGAAACTTCACCTCAAAATTTTAGTAGGCCCACTTGGAAAAGAAGCAAACCAGATAGGTATAATTATAGTCTATCTGATTTCATCTGTATATTTGCTTTATTTCCTAACACCGATGAACTTATAACTATGAAAGAAGTAGTGGAGATGAAAGATAAAGAGTCCTGGAGATTGGCCATGGATGAGGATGTTGATATTATGGTAGATGCGGGGGGTATTTACCTCCACGTGTAAACCTGACAATGATAGAATACTCTGGGAAGCAAGAAGAAACCCTAATGAGTTGGCTAATAACCCTAGAAGACTTGTTGACTCAAGAAGATAATTTATATTAGGTTATTAGCCTCCAAGAGAAGAAGTCGGCCAGAAATAATAATATATATTGAACAGACAGATACCCAGAATGAGAAGTCGGCCCAAGCAGTTAGCCAGAATTAGTATAAATACAGGAGGCTAGTTCTCATTCTGGCAGGTAGTCTCAGAATTGCAGTGCCTAGTCTTTTGCACACTGCAGTGCCCAGTCTTGTGCGCATTGCAGTGCCCAGTCTTGTGCACACGTTTGAGGAGAGTTTCCATTGCAGCTGCTGCAGCTAGCAGTTCACGTTGGGCTTGGACTATTTCTTGGCTAGGGTTTGGACTATCTGATCAGCTCTTGTTGGTGCGTTATCCTTGGGGAAAGGTGTGTTACCCTTTGTTTGGCTATCTAGCCTAGGTTTTTCTTCCAAAATGATTCTTTGTCAAGGTTAAGGTGCTCGGAGGGTGGCTTCGGCCTATGGTTGGGTGACAAGGGTATTTTCAATGGTAAAACGTGCACACATCTCTCATATTCTAACAGGTTATGGGCCCACACCTCCTTCATTCAGTCTAAATGTTGGAAGGAAACATAGTTGCTAGGATATTGAGCTCGTTGAGGAACTATCGCTAGGGTTACTAGCAGAAGAAGCTTCTAAGACACTGTCGCTAGGGTTACTAGCAAGAGCAGTTGCAGAAACCCTAATCCTCTTGTTGAGGCACCTTACGTGAATGGATTGACCTAATCTCTGGATAGATCAGTGCGCTCTAGCCTAGCGCATATCCTGATACTCTCAACAAGCCAAGACATGAAGTTTGAGTTTATGGTCAAATCTAGGGTTTGACCAAGTCAAAGAAGCCATGACTTATTCTATGAAGTCAGAGAACAAGTTAGATGGAGCCTCTAACTTCAGAGCGTGGAAGAAAAGGATTGACCTCATCCTTGCCAAGAATAAAGTGTTGGATATCGTGAAAGAAAAGATCGTGAAGCCAGAGTTTGAAGAAGGAAAAGAGAAGGAACCACAAAACGTTGCAGCTATGGAGAAGTTCAAAGAAAGTGCTATCAATGCTATGAGTATCATAGTGAAATATATAAAAGACCACTTGATACCCTACATCTCCCATCTTGACTCATCGAATAAGATGTACGATGCCCTAACAAATCTCTTCTCGGTCAAAAACATTGGACAAGTTATGATTCTGAAGAATGAGCTCCATGACATGAAGATGAATGATGAGGATAGCATAACATCATATTTTGTGGGAATCTCTCAATTAAGAGATCAACTACAAGCTATTGAAGAGATCATCTCAGAGAAGGAATTGGTAAACATAGTACTCAATGGTCTTCCCAAGACATGGGATGCATTTACCGCAAGCATGAACACAAGGAAGGAGTATCCAACATTTGAAGAACTTTGGACTTGTTGTGCTCAAGAAGAATCAAGGATCAGTGCAAAAGAGAAACCCCAAAAGAA
>JZKD02S2144792.1:37146-51588 GCA_000966675.3 Picea glauca
CAGTTCTCATTCTGGCAGACAGTCTCAGAATTGCAATGCCCAGTCTTGTGCACACTGCAGTGCCCAGTCTTGTGCGCAGGTTTGAGGAGAGTTTCCATTGCAGCTACTGCAACTAGCAGATCACGTTTGGCTTGGACTATCTCTTGGCTAGGGTTTGGACTATCTAATCAGCTCTTGTTGGTGCGCTATCCTTGGGGAAAGGTGTGTTACCCTTTGTTTGGCTATCTAGCCTAGGGTTTTCTTCCGGAATGATTCTTTGTCAAGGTTAAGGTGCTCAAAGGGTGGCTTCGGCCTATGGTTGGGTGACAAGGGTATTGTCAATGGTAAAACGAGCACAGATCTTTCATATTCTAATAGAGGAAATGGATGCACTTAGAAAGAATGACACTTTGGATTTGATATCATTCATTGATGGATGGAAACCCATTGGATGCAAATGGATATTAAAAAATAAGATCGGTTAAGATGGCAACATTGAAAAGCACAAGGCATTCCCAGGTTGAGGGGATAGAGTTTGGTGATTATTTTCCCCGGTTGCTAAATTAACATTTATTAGACTCCTATCATTTGTAGCAACGACTTTAGATTTAGAGATAGAATAGATGGATGTGAAAATGACATTTCTACATGGTGACTTGAAGGAGGAGATCTATATGACACAACCAAAGCACTAAGCTAAAAAATGTAAAGAATCGTTGGTTTGCAAATTTAAAAAAAAAAATACTTTATATGGTCTCAAATAATTTCCCAAAATGTGGTGCGAAAAGTTCAATGATTTTTGTGTTGGTATTGGATTTTCTAAGATCCAAATTAGATCACTATGTGTGTTACAAATATGACGGTGGTCATTTCATTGTTATCACTCTATATGTAAATTTTATTTTATTCTTTGATAATAGTAAGAATGTGATTCATGATTTAAAGTCTCAACATTCAACACAATTTGATATGAAAGACTTGTGGACTACGAAATATATCGTAGGAATGGAGATGATGAGAAATAGAGCAAATAGAAATTTTTGGATGAGCAAGTGTTAGTATGTAAACTCTACACTACAACACTTTCACATGGAAAATTGCATATCGTTAAGTGTTTTGATTTATATGGGCACAAATATTTCAATTAAGTAATGTGCCACAACACCCGCAAAGATGGAGGATATTGTTTATGCTCCTTATGTTAGTACAATTGGTAGTTTGATGTATGTTACGGTATTTGCTAGACCAAACATTTCCCAAGTAGTGGGAGTCTTGATTCAATTCATTGCTAATCCTAGACATGAACATTGGCCTACAGTGAAGAGGGTATTCAAGTATTTGCAAGGTACTTTTGAATATTCAATTTTCTATCATAGTGATGTTTTAAGGGACCCACACTCAATGAATATACAAGGCTATGTGGATTCTAATTGGGCCATGGGATGTAAATAGAATGAGATAAATTAATGGATGAGTGTTTTGATTGTTTGGTGGAGCAATCAGTTGGATGAGCAAGAAAAAATATATGGTCGTTTTTTCCACTACTGAGTATATGGTAGCTACTCATGCTTGTAAGGATATCATTTGGTTTCTGAAACTGTGTTCAAAAGTAGGGCTAAGTCAGAGATCTATTATAGTTGAATGTGATAGTAACAATGTCATTTGTTTGGCTAAGAAACCAACCTTTCATGCAAAGACAAAGCATATAGATATCCAATACCATTTTGTTAGGGACATGGTAGAGGATGGAAAGGTGATACTAGAGAAAATTGACACTTTGCAGAATGTTGCAAATGCATTGACGAAACCGGTGAGCATAGGTAAATTCAAGTGGTGCTCTAAGTCTATGGGTCTTATGGCCCCTAACAATTAGCTCGCAGTTTGATGCATTATGCCTTGTACCCTTGCAAAGTATATGACAAGTGAGAGAATGTTGGGACAGGTGTGTCATACACTTGGTAGTCTTGTAGTGGAGCAGAGAATAAATGCAAAGTTGTAGCAGGGAATAAATGCATAATAGTGGGGAGGAATAAATGCAGAGCTATAGCAAGGAATAAATGCATAGTAGTGGTAGGGAATAAATGCATAGATATAGTAAGGAATAACTATTGATTAGTGGCACACAATAAATATAGGTCACTAGCAGAAAATGAATGCTAAGCAACGATAATTAGCCAATTAATTGTTGGTAGTTTCCAACATGTAGAATTGGAAAACCATAAATGGTTTATGGTTTTTTGTTATGTTTATTTATTGAGTGCTAAGGTTGGAGAAAAACAGAGCGTGAGTTTTAACTTACTATTATGTTGCCAAAATTTCTATGGAATCTTTATGCTACTACTGAACACTCTTGTTGAGAGCACAAAGACTTTGTAATGTATTGTAACCATTTAGTTGTTAAATAATATAATGAGTGTGCTTTAGTGTGTGGGGTTTCTCTCTCGAAAGGGTTTTCCCCAAGAAATTGTTGTCCAATGGTTGTATGTTTCTGAGTTGTTTATAACAACAACTGTGTTTATTTATTTATTGCATATTTTCTCTCATTGATTAGTGTAAGAAGCATATTTTGTGCCTCTACTTCAATATGAATATCATCCTTCCATGGTGAACAATTACAAGGAATGGTTTGAATTAATATGCATTTGGAAATGTCAATTATTTTTTTTAGATACATTTTACAAGATAGAATGAATTTTGTTGTCATAAATATCCATTGTGCTTAGGGACATTCTACAACAAAGTATAAATGAGATGTGTAATTTTGTGCTTAACATGGACATGTGGAATTTAAAAAAAATAGTATAAATCCATCATGTACCAAGGATCAAATTTGTTGAAGTACAAACCATTTTTAAGTATTAAAATTTGATGAATCTCAAGTCTTTCATGCGCCAAGAGGGATCAAATCCATCAAGTTGCAAACTATTTTGAGGGATCAAAAGTCTAAGGAGATTTGCACCTTGATGAATTAAATCCCTTTCGGTCCTTGATAACTCTCGGGTTAAGATTAATCTTATAAATGATGAAGGGATTTCCACTTTCTTTTTAGCTAAATAAGATAGTATTTTTTCCATTTCTTGAGTATTACACAAACATACGCATGCACAAATATAATATCCACCCATCCATGTCGAAGAACACTTCACTTCCGACAACACAACTACATAATTCCAAAACTAAGAGACAAGGATCCATGAAGGTGCCCCTCTCACTCACTCCTATTGTGATTTCTCATTCTTATTGTGATTTTCTTGATAAAAGACCAAAGGAGAAAATTATTTTTCTATACCTATGACCCCTATACTTCACCTAGGCCAAAGCAAAAGCATGCATTTAGTGATGTGGGTTGGTTAAGCTCACCACAAACCTTATATCCATTATAATAGTTAAATATAATTACATAAAATGTTCTTAACATTTTGTTGTACTTCCGCCTAACCTTGTTTTGGTACCTATAAATCCCCTTTTTTTCCATTATGATAGTGAAATCCCACCCTAGAGAAGTATATCACAACATTGCTCACCCCTTACAGAACAAACCATGTAACTAGTTTGCCCAAAAGAAAATGTTGTGACAAACTCATGTGCGGTTGTAAATTTGGATCAAAGAGTTACCTTGTCCTCCAAGGCCTATGAACCTATTTCTATCTTCCCTAAAAACCTATTTCTATCTTCCCTACCAAAGCACTCATTCACTTATGTGGGATGGTTAAAGTTATGCAGGTTGGTTAAGGCCATTGTAGCTCTTCCTTATATTCATTAGTGAGGTGTAGCTCTTCCTTGTAATCATTAGTGAGGTGTAAGTGAAAAAAAAATTATGCTAAAATTTTTCATTTCTTACACTTGGTAGTTGAAATTTGCATTAGAAAGAAATTATCAAGGTAATGGAATTTAGCATTGTCACCCAATCTCTAATGGCAAACCTTAAACATATACATATTACTAACAAGTGGAACCTTGATGTTTTGCAAGATTCTAAAAAAACACTTTTACATCAAGGTTTAAGGTTTGTCACCTCTAATAATTTCATTAACCATATTATTGGTATTTTTTCCCCATATTTTCAGACCAATTTTCTTTGAAATTTGATCAAAAATTGTTAAAATTGCAGATTTGAGTTATTGAAACTTTACTATCAAATTATCAAGGGGATGAATGCATTCATACATTAAAAAACAATTTAAGCATCAAAAAATTATGATTTCACCAAAAATTATAATTTAAGCATAAGAAAATTATGATTTCACCAAAAATTATATAACCCAATTCCTATAGTGATTGGATCCATTCATACATTAAAAAACAATTTAAGCATCAAAAAATTATGATTACACCAAAAATTATAATTTAAGCATCAGAAAATTATGATTTCACCAAAAATTATATAACCCAATTCCTATAATGGTTGGAATACAGACATAAAATTCTCACTAATAAAAACCAACCATCTGATTTAATGATACATTAAGACTGACAGCTAATGTTCAATGGATTTTGAATGATTTTGAATTCTGATTTGATCAATTGAAGTGCTTATGACTGGACCACAACCCATGCTGATTTGATCAATTGAAGTGCTTATGACTGGAACACAACCCATGCTGACACTTTATGTTCAATGGATTTTGAATTCTGATATGATCAACTGAAGTGCTTATGACTGGACCACAACCCACATGCTGTGGTCCAATTGACTTTATTATAGGTTTCTCACAATTCCACGCAAACTCCCAAAAGGGAGCTCTACGCATAGGCGTGGGGTCTAACGTTTGAGCAAGAAGCTCACTTCCCCGCTTTTTCTCACTTTTCCGTCCATTCTCCCAGTATAAATTTTGGAAGGAATAGGAATTTGCTGTTTCAGGATAATAAACAATTGCATCAACCGATAACTGCAATCAATACAATCAATCCGAAGGTTTATCGGGGTCTTTCAATCCACTTAGACCATCAAAATTGCAAAACCAAGGGTTCATTGGGATCCCTTAATGCACTCAGACCATCAAAATTGCAAAATCAGCAACGGATTGTGAGGAAATCGCAGATATGTAGCTTGCTGAACTCCGGCCGAGATGGAGTGTTTTAATTAGTAGATAGATAACGCCCTAAGCCTTTAACTTCAACACGTCCAAAATATTTCCAAGCCTTGAATTCTGTTTCATCGAATATTATAATTATCAAGCCATTATCAAGCCTAGAAGTTTGTTTCATCGAATATTTACGTCGAAAGGAGTACACCTATTGACAATGAACAAATTTAATAGGAGTTTAGTGTTTAATAAGTTTTCTATGGACAGGATTAAATATGGCTGGAATATTCTTAGTAGTCAAATTGTAATTTCCATCATTAACTTCCTAGCTATTATAAATGGTTGTAATTTCCATCATTAACTTCCTAGCTATTATATAAAGACATCCGTTTATGTGTTTACTTTTTTACATTTATCTAATCATATTTAAAAATTACTTTGATAGCTAACTGATTGCCACATAAATGATTAACAAAAATTAAAATATTAACACCAGATAAATAAAACGCAACCGTTTATTTGTTAATCAATAATAAAATTTAATAAATTCTTTACCAACCGATACCTTTCTGTGTTCTCCAGCTGCTGTATTAGCAGCTGTGCTAGTATAATTTCTTTGGAATGTTATAGCCAGATTTTGTCGCAAGTTGTTCATTCCTCTCGATAATCAAGCACTCGTAAGCATATCAGGCCTTCACAGTGAAGGCTGATAGAAATGCGGTATGTCGCAGTCAAACGCTTGCCAGTATCACCTGTTGAAGTCAACTGTGTTTCTTGCTCTGCCCGTGATAAATATAGAGCTTTTCAGTTCACCTAGGAGCACTTTGTTACCATCTCACACTGGGCTAACCATAGATTTGAAGGCAAGATGGAAAAAAACAACAACTTAAGGGTCTTAACTTGCATAACCAATCCCATCAAAACTTATTAAAAATATTTCTCATAGATTCGATTTCTTAAACTGCGGTAGTACACTAAAAGAAAAGCAGTACTAAAATACAGCGAAAAAATGGATAACTCGACAGTACCTTCCTACTAGTACCTTTAATTTGTATACATCCATCAAAACAACACTTGACTGCTAACAAAGTTCTAAAATTCTAAAGACCACTAGGTAAAACCATTCCCATAAACTACAGTAAAAATTTGATAGATTTCCCATAAATAAACGGTCCCAAAAGTAAACATTGAAAAATAGATAGACATTGAAAAATAGATAGAACTATCACACCAGGGTGATTGATAGCAAGAACCTAATTACTACAAGTTGCTGTTTAGCCCATCCTATGTGGAAAACCCTCAACCCTAAAGAGCTTCGCACAAAACTATAGGCAACCTCGCCAACCAATTCTCAGCACTTACATAAAGGCAAGCCATCCATGATTTAATACGACATGAGGGTTCGAACCGAAATGGGCATAGTCAGAAGTAGCCTCACCCTGGTTACTGTCTTTTCTTGATTTGCCATGCAAATGCTACTGTGCAAAACTTCCTGTAAATGCATGTTTTAAGTCCATGTATATGGATTAGCTGCATAATATAGTCTCCCACTTTTTGATGTCACCAGTCTAGATCCAACTCAACTTTGGATCTATCAAGCAACCGGAAGGATTGAATCTTTTGAGGTGCAAATCTTTCATCAAGTTTCTGCACTTTAAAATAGATTTGCATTGCACTTTAAAATAGATTTGCACCTTGAGATTCGATCCTTCGTGCTTGATGGAACCACCTTTCCTCAAGTTTTTGCACTTTAAAATAGTTTGCACCTCAATAAATTTTGCATTTTAAAACAGTTTGCACCTCAATTAATTCGATCCTTCCACCTCAATTAATTCGATCCTTCCATCTCAAGGAGTTCGATCCTTCTTGTGGGTTTTGCACTTTAAAATAGTTTGCACCTCAATAAATTTTGCATTTTAAAATAGTTTGCACCTCAATTAATTCGATCCTTCCACCTCAATTAATTCGATCCTTCCATCTCAAGGAGTTCGATCCTTCTTGTGGGTTTATAGAACCAGGGTTAAGACAAATCTAGATTAGTTGTTATTTTTTATTTTATTTATTACTTAACAGTTTTGGCCTACATATTCACATCAGCATTACAGATAGACGTAACACATCTGCCCTGTACTGGGCTGTAGAATGTGCCTCTCAGAGCAATGGCCCCTATTAGGGGTTAGAATGCACCTCTCCATGCAATAATATAGTGATGCTTCAGTACTCCGCACAATAATATAGTGATGCCATAGTATATATACTTGCTTCCAACTCCCAAGAGGGTTTCCATACCAAAAAAATCACCTTTGCTGAAATGTGCTTTCCCTTGAATATAAAAACATGCCAAACCAAAGAATGCCTGAAATCCCTGAATGGATTTCAAGGACTATTTCGATGAGACACATAATGGAGAAAATTTACAACGAAACCAACCCTAATGCGGGACCCAGATTAGAAGCCTAATAACTAGCATCATTGATACAATTACACTTGGAGCAGTCATTTTTATAGTTACTCGCAAGAAAATAAATTCAAGTTAGAAATAGAAGCTGCACAACTAAATGAGATCTCACACATTAGCACTAAAATCATAACCAGAAAATTTCCTCCCTACTACCCGATAGTACTATATACACATCTGATGTGATGAAAGAACTGACTGGCCAAGGCTTGTACTCTCCATAAGAAGACTTAGAACATAGGTAACAACCATCCCATGCTCCATCGTAGGAACAATCCAGCACCAGCAAGACCTAAACCCAATACCACAGCAAGGCCCATGATGCGATGAAAGAACTGACTGGCCAAGACTTGTACTCTCCATAAGAAGACTTAGAACATAGGTAACAACCATCCCATGCTCCATCCTAGGAACAATCCAGCACCAGCAAGACCTAAACCCAATGCCACAGCAAGAGCCCATGCACTGATGTCAAATTTTTTCCGCCCATTTTTGTGTCGTTTGTTATGTCTAGCCTTTGAACCAGCCCACTGTTGGTACTTCATTGACCTCCCGGGAAAGAGTGCACCCAATTGATCCTGTGACACAGATTGGTCATTTGATTTTATTTGCAGGCATAGAGTTTCTATCTGTAAAAGTCGAAGCCATTGCCGATAAGCAAATAGATGTGATGCTTCCTTCAGAAAAAGTCGTAAGAGCTGTTCCTTTTCAAAAAAAGCTCGTGCAGCTGCTTTTTCTGCTTCTCTTGCTCTGGTCTGGGAATGGCAAAGTGCCTCCAATAACTGTGCCCTGTCTCCATCACTTTCAAAGCTCAGCCTACTTTCACTCCAAGTTTTGTTTGTACTCTCAGAGCTACAAAAGTAAAACAGATAGGAGTTTCAATCTGGGAAAAATGAATTTCAAGTTTCAACCAATGTCATAATGTAAAATCCAGGACACAATGTTAACCACGGAAATGCAAGACTTCCTTGTTAACAATGTAAGCCTGGATTCAGGTGGTCTTGTACTAGTGTCCAAAGATGAATGCAAATGCCTGCCTATTGAGAAAAACAAGTTGTTTCTTCTTATAGAAACCTAAGACGAACCAAGATTTTACTTAAATCTAAACAGATTGCACATTTATATCAGATGGCATTAAAAGGTCCTCTCCTTGAAATTGGAATACTATTCTAATTGGAAAACTATCTTGTTAAGCTTCAGGAAACATTACCTTGAGGTTCTCTCACCATCATTTGTCAAAGGATTATGTGATTCACCAGACAACGAACGTGACTCCATTCTTCTAGAAACTGGAAAGGTGTATGTCTGTTCATTTGCTTTCAAGAATGATGAAACATTCCGTCCAACAGACTCAGAAAAGCCCTTATGATATCGACCACTGCACTCTGAAAACCCCCCATAACTTAATTTATCTACGGTGAGTAAAGGACCTTTTTTTATTCGCATTACTTGAGGTGTAGGAAGGTCGCAGTTCTCAATATGGTCTGATGACTTCTGTGCAACTAGTGTGGCTAGTTCATCCTCATCGGCAGTGCGCCACCAGGGCCCACCTTTATCACATGATTTGGGAGTTGTTATGTTACTAGCATATTTCTCATATCCTTCCAAGATTGCATAATTTTCTGTCTTTGCAGTCATCCAATGATAATCCTGATTCCAATACTGAGGATAAGAAGACTTTGGATCTTCATTGGCATTTTCATTGTCATGTAGCTTCTGCATACCAACGCTCTCCCTCTCTACAGTTCTGATTGTAATATCTTGATTTTTAGAAGCAGGCTGTTCTGCGCCACTTAATTTTTCTCCAGCAGAAGCATCCAAGTTGGATTCTTTATGTCTATCTGCATTTTCAGAGCAATCAGCATCATAGTTGGAACTCATAGGAAGCTCATTCTCCATCTGACTATTAACTGTTTCGCATTTCATGTCTTTAACATGCTCGTAGGTGAAATCCATCTGGTTTCCAAAATTAGGCTGCCACTGTAGCCACCATCTTGTGTCAGGGGAGAGGTTAATGTTTGAAGAATTCCTATTGACGGGTACAAAAGCTGAAGAAGAATGATCTGTTCCACTCCCAGTATCAGAGTGGGATGGATCAGACTGAGACTTTGATGATGTTGCATTGGGACAGCAAGCCAATTTTGGAGCTCTTTTAGCATCCTCCTGCATAAAACAGCGATTCGCGGTACGCTGCCAGGCAGCTCGTGCTTCTGCTGCAGCCATTATGTCATCACAGATGTTGGAAACTGACACACTACAGTATAAAAGCAACACAATATTATTGAGGGTTGGCACAAAAAATAAATCCATACAAGAGATTCCTTACAGAGCATTTTATATTGATTAATTCATGCATAGGTACACACACCTGAGACAAAAACGAAAACAAAAAAAATGCACATGAGAAAACCTCGAAATATATTTGATTAGATGAACAAATGAAAGGTTAAGGACAGTGAATTCAGATTAGCTTTAGATGAAATAATTAAAGGCTAAGGAATGGTGAATTGAAGTTAACTTTAGGTGAAATAATTAAAGGCTGAGGATGGTAAATTCAGGAAAATCTTAGGCATCAAGAATCACATATATTCAAAATTTAAATTAGTCTGCCACTGAAAACAAATCTCATTTTATTGTCTTTTGAATACATTTCTCTCCTCTAAATGTTTGGTTTTATGTGTTCTGTCAGAGTAGCAACTGAAATCTCATTTTACTGTCTTCTGAATACATTTCTCTCCTTTAAATGTTTGGTTTTGTGTTCTGTCAGAGTAGCAACTGAAATCTATATTAAATCAACTCTTTATATTCGGAAATGCATAAGGTTCTGCTTGGGTGACTTATTTATAGCATACCAGAATATCTGGTTGGAAGGGCTAATCGCTACCAGCATTGCAAATTGGACCTCCTTTTATAGTAGCAGGTATACACTACTTTCAATCTTGTTAAACTATGAATGAAGCAATAACAGTATCATTAAACTATTTCTTCTCCGACATTTCTTTCAATTGGATGACTTTAAGCACAAAATGGTGCAATTTGTACAGCACATCCTAGCCAATGTACTTTCACGGCTCCTATCACTAGAAGTTAAGACAAACATGACTGGCAACATGCCTGAATAATAAAGCTATAGAATCAACACAAACCATGCAACCGAGTATCAGACTGCTAATTCTCATATCAGTTCATCCCTAATAATGCAGTATCAAATCAGTTCATCATTAATAATGCAGTTAACCAAGAATAATTATTACATCCACCAACAAGGCTGAAAGTACGAACACTATTAGGGCCTAATCAATTTGTTTTGATGTGCATTCCTGGATCCATTTCATTAGTAAGTTTTGAAGCCATTAGTTGTAATTCACTCTACCTGCAATCATGTACTAAGAGTCGTAATTACATTCAAAATTTTCATGACTCTTCCACGTTCTCTAAAGTTAGGCCCATCTTATGAAAAATGCCTTGATTTCACAATCTATGGTACTTTTTTATAATCCGTGCATTTAATGAAATGGTTTCAGCATCTATGGAACTACTTTTTCATAATGCATGCACCTGAGATAAGGTTTCGGCAAAAGGAAAAAAGATAAATCGGCAAAGGGTTGTATTTGCTTGATTTGTTGGACTTGCTTGTAGAGCTGACAATAGAGATGCCAACTGTTCATTAATGGAATTTAATAGTGTTTCCAATTCTGGATCAAGAGAGGATATTTCCTCTGCAGTTGCACCATTTTTTTTCAAGTACAAAGAAATTTTCTTGAAGAAGTTCAATTCTTTCATTCAAACTATCTGTCTTTATTTAAATGCCTCGATGTTGAAATCCATTTTTCAATTGAGAAAATTGGGCCCACTATTGGATTTAGCCTCTAGTTCTTTGATTTAGTCTTCAAATTTGGTTTCTAACTCAGTCACAGTTGTACCTGGAGTATTAGCCATTATGCCTTATTTCCTCTCTTTAAATAAAACTTGTTGCCGTTTTGATTTAATAAATATGAAGGAAAAAGTGGTCAGGTGAGGGAAGCAAATTTTCTGAACTGGAAGTCTGGGCTCAAGTCCCCCACCCTTTGGAATGTTTTACTAACGCCATTTTTTATTGCTTTTTCGTGTATTTGTATAGGAATGTGCCCTTGAAGGTTCCAATTTTAATACTTTTCGAACCTTACTTCTTAATGTGTTGTGGCAGTTGATTGTCACAAGCTGCACCCTCCAACCCCCTCCCTCGCCCCCACACGCAGAAGTCTCAGATTTGAATAGGACTGATCACTGCTAGAGTCTGAATTATGCAACACCACCCTTAAACTACTTCCAGTGGTCTATTATGAGGGATGTCCAACTCTAAAGTCAGAAACTCTTCCTGCCAGTCGGTGTATTTGCCTTGGGGTCCTAGAGGAGGGATTTGTAAACTCTGCCATCTTTGGCCAGTGCCTCTGTTTCTGCTGATGCTTATACCTCACGCTCTCATTTTTCGTGGTTCAAAAATCTCTTTTTATTAGAACCTGATGGGGATAAATAGGAATACTCTCTATTGTCCAATGGACCCCATAATATGTCCCGACTTGAGTTGTGAGTTCATCTACTTCAACTTCCATCAACATAGCACAATTTTGACATCCTAACACCCCATTGTAACACCCCCATTTTAATCCCTTGGTCAATTTGTAATAAATTATGCTTAGTAGTGATTTTATCTCAGCATGGAGATACTATTGCCATGCCATGGCATATAAACAATGTGATTGTATTATTGCTTATTAAAGAAAAGCCAAATCAGCTCACTTAAGGGTGGAGCCTAGGTACAAGCCATGATACCACAAGAGGGAATAGTGAGGGGGCCTAGAGGGGGTTCATCATGTTAAGAAATCCCAAGCCTCCTTGCTGAATTATTTATTTTTTGGGAATAATAAGTTATTTCCTTTTTGCCTGAATTCAAAGAAAATCAGTTAATGAAGGGGGATTGGTAGTTGAACAACCAACCACCCAAAATGAATGGAAGCATGGAAGACTGGCTAGGACAGCAGAAAACTGTCATCCCAGGGTACAACAGAGTACCCATCTCAGTTCCCCATGATTGACCCACAGGTTCCTTCTGACAGAAGAAGGGAGGAGCAGGTTGAGAACCTTCTGACAGAGGAAAGGCAGAGACATGTGAGGGGGAAAGAGAGCAGCAGAGAAGATCTTGAGTAGAGACGGAAATGGGAAAGAAGGAGACAGAGCAGACAGAATTGGAGCCCTGAAGGAGAATTGACAGAAAGGTTTCTGAGTGCTCTAAACTTCAAAAGAATACATGAGCAAAGCAGACAGGGAGACAAGGAAAGAGAATTGTGAAACTCAGGCACAAGAAAACCAAAACCCAACCTATGTATAGAGGGATGAAAACTTTATGCTAGTTGGGCAAGGAAGTGGTAGTGAGAAAGGGAGGGAGCTGAAATACTGCAGAATCAGTGAATAGACTCCCTGGTGCACTGAAGCCAGCTGGGAAGGCATCTGAGAAATCTGCAGAAGCCCACGGTTGGTAGGAAAAGAGGTTTCTGCCAGTGGTTGTTGTGCCTTCACACTGTCAATTGCCTAAGAGACTAACTGTTCCCCTTGGTGGTATCAAGGCTTGGCATGGGGGTGGCCAAATTGCAGAGAGAGCCAATGCATCTGAGCCTATGGTTGGGTGGAAAAGCGCACACCCTCAATCAGTTGGCTGGTTGACAGCTTGTAATAGATAAGTCCCTAAGTATACCTTCTTCTATGCTCTGTAAAGTATGTAATTTTTCCTACTTGTATAATGGATGGAATTGTGTGGTTCTGTGTAAGACCTGTCAGGGAAAAGGAAAAAGAATGTATACCCTGCATTTTCCCTATATGCATAGTAAATTATCACCTACTTATGGTTGTCTATGAATGTAAAACAGATTCGTGAAAATTGAGAAATGGAATGGATTTATGAGGGGCCAAGAATGCACAGTGTTCTATTCTCTGGTTGATTTCCTCTGGAAGCTAACTGTAGAGAATCCGAGTTATCGGATTTCTATATTTCCTCCTAACATCTTTGGTGTGCAGACTCCAGACTTCGATGAGGAAAACCCCTATATCTGGACTGGTTAGTGGGTCATAGAGCCGGCAGAGATAGGTAGTGCCTGTGCAGACTAAGAAAGGAAGACAGATTCGGATGCCTTAGCACATGAGCAGACATGCGGAATGAGACAGAGCAAGCTCATGTTGAATGAGACAAAGATACCTTGATATCTGGATAGCGGACATCCAAAGGTTTTCAACAAAGGGGACTTTTCCACAAGTCCTGGATCTTAGATATGGAACCCAGAGGTGGAACCCCAAATCTGGAAAGCGGACATCTTGAAAACTCAAAAAATGGACCCTTTGGGCAAGGGTCGGATTCTGATGCGAAATTGTGACCAGCAGAATTTTGCAAGATGGTGACGTCATGATGGCACAAAATTCCACGTGGCGGAATTCTAATGGCAGGGTGTCCTCATCAGCAGGCCAAGGTGATAGGTCATGGGCCAAGGGTCGGATGACAGATATCTGAATGTTTAAGTTTCCCGAATCCGAAAGTTTTCAAAAAGGGTATTTTTAAAGTCGGATGTCGGATCCCGAATGCCACATTAGCGAGCCATGTCATGTGCCACACCAACATCCGTGTCAGGGCCATGTCAACATAGATCGACAAAGGAGCCACGGTGGCAGGTAGTGGCTTGAGCCCGGATGATGGAGCCAGGAGAGGGAACCATGACCCATCCAAAAATATAGAGATTAGTAAAAATGGCCTTTTGTGAAATGTCGGATGCCACGTCAACATGCTGAGATGGATGCTACATCAGATGACACATCATCATCTGGGGTCATAAGTGCCACGTTGGCATGATGAGGCAACATGCCATGTTAGAGCACTGTCATAGGCCACGTCAGTAGAGGGATCGTCAACAAAGTTACGTGGCAGGTTGTGGGGGCAGAGGCCAGAAGGTGGAA
>JZKD02S2144792.1:58790-88723 GCA_000966675.3 Picea glauca
GGGATTTGATCTTATACAAGACCCGACATGATCAATCCGCAAAAGGGGATTTGATCTATAAGATAATAACTCAAATATAATTAGAATATTCTTCGAAGTTACAATATTTCAACAAGTTTGAGAGAATTTTACACGCCAGCAGCCTAAAGAGGGTTTAGGGGGTTGGGTGTGTTACACCCATGATGCCAATCATCCAACTCATAAGCCTAACATGTTTCAAACTATTTTCAGTGCTTGTCTTGAAGTAGGACATGATGGGAATCAGGAATGTCAAGAAGCTTTCGAACAAGTAGTTAAGCATAGACCATGACTGATGACTAATGACTAATATAATTTTGTTTGCTTCTAATAAGCTTGGTCCTAGACCTACACAACTTTTAGCAATCATTACCAGTCACGTGATGGATGGGATATGTCAGGACCAAAAAGTGATGAGAAAAGACAAACCATAATTTCTAAAAAAAAGTTGTACATGAAAATATGCAAATATATGCATTAACAAACTATTTTAAAATTATAAAATCAAGATGCAAGATTGGATTTCACTAATAATAAGCAAGACTTGTTGAAATTACAAATTTAGGCAAAAAAAGTCAAATTTCAGTACATAGTTTAAAACTTCAATCTTTGAAGTGAATTTTTTATTATCGACTGCACCCAACGCTTGGGCTATACTCATGGCTTTGTTGGCATATGTAATAATGGCTTTCTTTGGTCGAATGCAAGACAAAAACCTGTATGGAAAATTTTAGGCAGGAGAAATTGAACAATCAGAGAGAGGAGGTAACCCATGAACGTATCTCCCTCAGGAGCTCAGGGTGAAGATTGACAACAGTCCCAGGTAAACTGAAGAACCAAAGCTCAAAGTTGAATCCTGGACAAGGAGAAAATCTCCCTAATTGCAGAATTTTGTTACACCTAATCGAAGGCTATGATACCAAATGATAGGTGCACAAATGAGACAGAAATGAACACTGACATATGAAGACGAAATGCAAGAAGGATAATAAGTAATCACTCACGAGTTGTACATTCTACATTCATATATAGGAATAGGCTATTCGGGTAGCAGACAGTCTTTATTGTCCGGTGAGTTTTCTTTATAAATCCAGCAGGATTTTTGATGGCTTGTTGGAATTACAAATTTTTATCACTAAAATTGCAGTATCGACTCTTGAGTTATTTCATGAGAATGGGGGTCTACAAATCCATCTGCATGTCAGAATTTGCAAAATTGCAGAATTTCATTGTCAAAATCGCGATTTTCCATTGCCGAATTCCATCAAATAACCTGCTGAAAATGGAAGATCGCTACACGAATAGATTACTCCTTCATTGTATATTTATAAAAGTAGAGAGTCCAAAATTAGAATGTAGACCAATCAATGGAGTGATTGATGGAGAAATTAGTGGAGTGATTAGTGGGTATTGAGGTAATTGATTATAGTTTCTCCTCAACTCAGGGTTACAATTAGAAATTACAAAATGGCACACTGCCACTTGTCACCTACTATTTCTCACCATTTAAATGATCGGTGCACAAATTAAATAGCAATGAACATTCGCATAAGAAGAAAGAATGCAAGAAGGATATTGTTCAATTGTACACATGTTGTACACTCTATATCCATTATGAATTTATAAAAGTACAGAGTTCAAAAGGAATGTGTATCTCACTGGAGTGATTGACCGAGAAATTAGTGGAGTGATTAGTGGGTGATTGATTGCAATTTCTCTCCTTAACTCAAGGGTTAGAATAAAATTTACAAATGGTACATTACCATTCGTCACCTACTAATTCTCATTGCTTCCCATGTAGTGGAGGAGAGAAGGAAGACTAGCTGTCATTTGAAACCCAAATTGGATGTAGACGATCCCAACCTCTATAAACAACATTAATTGAATGAACAATTGTTTACCCAATTTAGTTCTCGCCAAAAGTTTATCAAGGTACTAAACCGATTGTGCTGAGGCATGTTGTGTAATCAAAGCTTTTTTACTTTTGACTACTCTAGTTCTAGTCTCGTGAAGGTAGTGGGAGACACCACACTTCTAGACCACTAACCAAACACTTTTGACATTGTTTAGGGGACTAGCCATTCCATCCACCCTGAAAATAGTACACTAGCGTAGACCAATTTTAAACCTGGATCTATCAAGCACCGAGAGGGATCAAATTTTTTAAGGTGTAAATTTTTTTATCATTTCATTCCATGTCAAGTATTAATTCATTCACATTAAATGATAAGAAAAAAATACACCTTAAGAAGTTTCTTTCAAATTTCTTAAGGTGTAAATTTTTCTATCATTTCATTCCATGTCAAGTATTAATTCATTCATATTCAATGATAAAAAAAAATTACACCTAAAAATTACACCTTAAGAAATTTGATCCTTCTAGGTGCTTGATAGATCTAGGTTTAAGATGGATGTACACTAGTTTAATATTTTACATTTAGATGTTATCATGTACATATGTAGTTATTTATTTTTTATTTAATTTTTTTTTTGTTATGTAAAGTCACATAACTTTATGTGACAACATCTCCCCCATACTGGATTGTAGAGCACTGAATGTCTCTCCACATGAAGATTCTAATTTGTATGAAAATCTTATCCCCATACCAAGAGGAGAATTGGGCTTTAGGTTGTTCCATAAAATGATGATATTTCTTTAATTTCCTTTGTGAGACTTAATCCCTAAGTTCCAAGTGATCTTAGTTAGACTAAGTATTTTAATCGTAATATACTCTTTCCACTTTATCTTTCTCCTATCTCATTTTAAATAAAAATAATTCATAGGTAACTTTTGTGAAACTTGATCACTTCACCTTTTATTGTATTTTATTGGATGGTCAAAGTTGATCACTCTCCCACGATTTTGCCATCCTTTATATAGAAAATACAAATGAGTGTACAGCATATGTCTATATTGCAGCAATCACCTTTCTACTTGCATGATTGCTCTCCCTCTTGGGCTATATACTTGCATGATTGCTCTCCCTCTTGGGCTGTATTCTTGTATGTGAGTATTCTTACTGTTGTTCTGTGCTCATATAAATTAGTATAACATAGTTACTGACTTGACGAGAACTGTGACCTGAAATAGAAAAATCTACCCTATAAACATCACTCAAAGGTGAAGAAAAAACTAAATACTTGGTGTAATCAATGGCTATCCAGAGGGGGTCTTCTAGTTTTGGTGAAAGCAGTCCTAGAAGCCATTCTAGTGTATTGGATGTCACTCACATGGATACCCAAAGGAGTGTTGGAAAGGATCAGGCATCTATGTTACAGGTTTATTTGGTCAAGAGAGCTAGGGAAAAAAGGAAGTGTTCTAGTTTCTTGGAAAAAAATTAGCAATACCAAAGTCTCAAGGAAGATGGGGGTTAAAGAATATCTTTGTTTTCTGTAAGGCACTAGCTGCAAAGAATGTATAGCGACTAATTCAAGGTTTTAGGTTGTGGGCTCAAGTAATCAAGGATAAGTACATAGCTCCAGGTACGGTGGAGGAATGGGTAAGAAATTATGTTAAGAGAATCCAAAACACCTCAATTATAAGGAAATCGATCATTACAACTTTTCCACTGGTTGGGAATTGGCTGGTGTGTCGTGTAGGAAATCAAGACAGAAGTCCAAATTGGGCTAGATCCATGGATCAAAAGTAGTGGCTTCCATAGGTAACCCCCACAATTGATTCGTGATCTAAGAGACATGGTTTTTTATACTCTCAGGCAGATTACTAGATGGGGCAGGACAACTACATGGCAACAATATTGGCTATCTTGGAGGGAGATTGGTCTAAGGGAGGAGGATGCAGTTACTTGGCAGAGGTACACTGAAAACTTAAGAGCCTATTATAGACTAAGAGATGATGAGGATCAGATTATCTAGCCACTAAATCTAACTGGGGACTACGTACCAAACATTGGATATAAAGCTTTAGCTACTGAGGGAAGAGAGAATCTCCAGGTCTAGCGGTGGAAACAAGTTTGAAAATTTTAAGTGTCCAGCAAAATCCAAAATATTCATGTGGCTACTCTTGAATAAGAAATCTTTAACACAGGATATTTTGCAGAAGAGAAATTTTGCAGGACCTGAATGGTGTTGTCTTTGCAAACAAGAGGAAGAAACAAACTCGCATCTAATTCTATCTTGCCAATTTACAAAGCAAGTTTGGAATGATGTAGAAGGAATGGCAGGATTGAAAAATGCTTGGGATGGGAACACTACAGAGGAGGCTCTCAGAACTTGGTGCACTATTAGGGAAACTAGAAGGTATAGAGCTCTCCCTTTGACTCTTACTTGCGGAGTATGGTTGGCCAGGAATTCAAAATTGTTTGAAGATAGAGATACTTTACCTCTGAAATGTATTGTCCAAAGCTTAAATATACTATTTGCATTTCCTCAATCTCAGGAAAAACAAAACATAAGACAACCAGCTGAAGAAGAAATTAATAAGATTTTCCATGGGCATTCTTTGATGGTGCTTCTCAAGGAACCCCTCCAAGGGTAGGGAAAGGGGAACCCTTCATCTTTCTATGTTCTATAGTATATCTTTCAAAGATAGAGTTGGCAAAGCATCAAATAACTTCTGTGAATTAATGGCATTCAAATTGGTTTTGATGCTAACTCGTGAACATAGAGTAACACATATTCAAATATTTGGAGATTCACTCCATGTAATTTAGTAGATGAAACAAGAGTCAGTCCTAAAAACATTTAAGCTCCAGCCTTTGTTTCTTGATGTTATGTCTTTACTATCAGCCTTAACTCATATTTTCTTTGAACATGTTTACAGGGACAGAAACAAGATAATAGATGGTTTATCAAAAGCAAGGTTGGAGCTGGATAGAGGAGTCCGGAAAGTCTTCAAGAATCATCAGGGACAAAATTCTGAATATTTGCATGATCCTTGGATATAATTTTTACTCATACAATATAGTTTTTTATGTCACCTTCTGAGTATATCTCATGGGTGGTGAATGAAACAAATAGTGAATGATAGATGATATTATTTTGATGGGTAAAAGAAAAGGATTTAATTCTAAAAAATGGGAGGAACAATTTTTTTGGAGGGAATAGTGTAATGTCATCATGAACAAAATTTTTAATTGTTCATGTATAAGGGGACAGTTACAGATATTATATGCTACAGGCCTTATGTGCAAACAGGAATGCTTGATAACATCTAACAATGTAATTCTGTTTCTATCAATAAAATTACATGACTTTTTTCCTTGAAAAAAAGAAAAAAATGAGAAACATGTATTAGCCCACTAAGGACAGGTTCACAAAAGCTAAGATGTGAGACAGGGAAATGGAAGGAACCTACAGAAGAATGGCACTGCAGCACTTGGCAGGTGTGCAAAACAGATGACATAGAAATACAGTAGCACTTTCTTGTCCAGTTTGAGGCTTATTACCACATTAGGAAGGGGTCGGTGATACATGGGATCAACTGGGCAGTAGTATTTCAGGATGGTCAACTAAAAGATATTGCAAGAAGGGCAACAAGGATGATGCACCACAGAGACAAGTTGATACAGGCATGCCAAACTAGAGGAGTTGAACCACTACATGGGATTCACCCAGCAGAGAAGGAAAAACACATGGGAGCTCCAGTGCAGAAAATGGTTAGAAAGTTGGGAGTCAGGACATAACTGAGGAAGAATTCCCACCAGATAAAAAGGGATGAAAAACCACATAAAGGCTTCCAACATGAGGGGTAAATTGAAGAGAAAGGTGCAGAAAAAACAACAATATAAAAAAGGCCAGTTCAACCCACATGTGAAATCAAGGCACATGAATATCTGAAATTCAGTATGCCATAGAAAGAGAAACGTGAATTAGCCCACTAAGAACAAGCTCACACAAGCTAAGATGTGCGATAGGGAAATGGAAGGAGCCTACAGAAAAATGAGGCTACAGGACTTGGCGGGTGTGCAAAATGGATGAAGTAGAAATAAAGCAACATTTTTTGGTCCATTGTGAGGCATATAACCACATCAAGAAGGGGTCAATGATAGATGGAATCAGCTAGGTAGCAGTATTTCAAGGTGATCAGATAGAAGACATTGCAAGAAACGAAACAAGGATGATGCACCATAGAGACAAGTTGATACAAGCATGATGATCAAAGAAGTTGAACCACCGCATGGGATTGCCCAGATAAGTAGATCAATGACTTATGATTGGAACCACCTTGTGGAGGTGTCCACTTCTCCCTGCATATTTTATCTGTATTCTTGCATTCATGAATTCCAACTTTCTTATTTTCGTAAAAGTTTTCCCCACAGAGATATAAGTCTTTCATCCCATAGATCAATTGGTCTCATGGACGTTTAATAAAGTCTGCATGCTCTATTGTGCAATCTCAATTCACACTTCACATACTAATAATGACCCAAGGGGTCTTCTTTTATAGTCTCAAGATCTAACCGACTCCCCACTGAATCCGGAAGATCTTGTCCACATATAAACATCGACAATTAGAGTTGGCTCCACAAAATCCGCTCCGCCAAGTCGGCTTGACAGGACTCGATCTGACCGACTATCCATCCAACTCGTAGTCGATTGCAGGGTTGGTCGATCCATTACTCGACTATCTTCGATTGAATGTCAATTGTCCAACCAACAGGCACATCGACTACCCGACCAACTGGTGTGGTGTGTTGGTCGATTGTCCGACCGACTGTATCTAGATGTAGATCAACCTCTCGACCAATTGAACCCAAGAGATGTGTGA
The DNA here is from genome assembly GCA_000966675.3 of Picea glauca. Classification (NCBI taxonomy): domain Eukaryota; kingdom Viridiplantae; phylum Streptophyta; class Pinopsida; order Pinales; family Pinaceae; genus Picea; species Picea glauca. Next base: position 65,539 of record JZKD02S2144792.1, read on the forward strand.
TGAACCATCAATGCTTGATGTTCCAACACCCCCCCATCAGCACACAACTCAGGAGGTTCAAGAGGTGAAATTATATCAGTGGAACACCCCCCCATAATTACAGCTTCCTGAAGCCCAAGCAAAGTGCGAAGCTTGATAAGTCTGGCTTCATCTAAAGGTTTGGTGAAGATATCAGCAACTTGATCTTTAGTGAGACAATATTCAAGAGAAACAATGTCATCATGAACCAACTGCCGCAAATAGCGAGCATGAAGCTCAACATGTTTCATCTTACTGTGAGCAACAGGGTTGTCAACAACCTGTATGGCACTTTGATTATCACATAAGATTGTAGTCGAGGTCTGAATAGGAAAGCCAAGTTCACCCAAAAGTTGACGAATCCAAACTTCCTCAGTACCGGCTTGAACAACGCCACGATATTCTGCTTCGATAGTCGACAAGGAGACTACCTTTTGTTTCTTGCACGACCACAACAAAGGTCCAGTGCTATAGTGAAACACATACCCGGAAGTGGACTTCCAATCATCTCCATCACCAGCAAGTCGGAGTCGGTGAAGCCGACTAGAGAATCTAAACTACGACAATATTTGATACCAAATTGAGTGGTACCCTTCAAATATCGAACAACGCGTTTCACTGCTTTCCAATGGCTTTCTCTGGGATCTTGCATGAACCGAGAAACCACACTAACAACAAAGGAGATATCAGGTCAACTATGAGTAAGATAAATGAAACTGTTGACCAATTGTCGATAGAGAGTAGCATCAACAACAGGTGTTTGACAGGTTTTAGTAAGCTTCACTCCAAACTGAAAGGGAGTGGCACAAGGCTTGCAATCATCCATCTTAAAACGAGTCAACATATCCATTACATATTTAGACTGACAAATGAAAAACCATCATACAGTGGTAATATTTGAAGACCTAAAAATAATGCAGAGTGCCAAGATCTGTCATGTCAAAGGAGTCAGCAAGTTGTTTCTTCAATCTAAAGATGAGAGCATTATTGTTTCCAGTGATGATCAAGTCATCAACATATACAGCAACAATCAAAGTTTCGCCATTGGAGTGGAGAACATACAAGTTGTGATCAGATTCACACCGTTTGAAACCAAGCCTAAGAAAGAAACTGACAATCTTAGCATACCAGGCCCGGGGAGCCTGCTTCAAACCATAAAGCGACTTCTTGAGTCGACATACCAAATTGGAATTCGTCACGAAGCCAGGTCGTTGTTCCATGTAAATTTCTTCAAATAGGTCTCCATGAAGAAAGGCACTCTTCACATCCCTTTGATGAATCTGCCATCCAAAATGAGCAGTGAGGGAAAGAATCAATCGAATAGAGTTCATCTTTGCAACGAAGGAAAAGGTTTCAGTGTAGTCGATGCTTTTTTGTTGAGAAAATCCCTTCGTGATGAGGTGTGCTTTATGTCACTCAACAACGCCGTCAAAGATAAATTTGGTCATGTAAACCCATCGACACTTCACAATGTTCTTCCCATGTGGTCGGGAAATCAAGTCCCATGTTCGATTCTTCGACAAGGAATCAATTTCAGTCTTCATTGCTTGTTCCCATTCGGGTCGTCCTTCGGCATTGGAGTAGCTAACAAGATCAGAGATTTCAAGGACACGAGTCATGAGGGAAACGCTGGCATGTTGCTTCTAACTTCAAGTCTGTCGTCCACAAAAGGCATCTCCAGCATTAGCTCCAACAGCTTCAATTGTCTTGCCAGCTTATCGGGGTAGACAAGAAACGAGTGAACTATGGTTCACTTCATCAGGTTGATGAGAAGTCAGAGGTTCTGCAATCGGTGGACCAATCGAAATAGAAGATGTCAGATTAGTCGACTCCGAGATCGACGGTTGAGTCAAAACATGCAGAAAATTCGATGGACCAGTCGAAGGACTGAAGAGGGGAGAAAAAGAACCAATATCCAAGACATCATTGAAAGGGGTATCCCGCAGCAACCCAGAGGAGGGATTCAACAACTTAACTCTAGAAGACTTCTCATCAAACCGAACATTTCATCGGACATTAATCTTTCATCGTATAGGATCAAATAATCAATAGGATTTCGACTCTTCAGAGTATCCCATCAAGATGCAAGAACGACTTTTTGCATCCAATTTCTTATGACAATCATCGAGAATGTGGGCCCTGGAAACAAATCCGAACACACGGAGGTGGCCAACAGAAGATTTATTTCCATACCATCGTTCAACTGGAGTCATGGAAGGAACAAATTGAGTCGAGATGCAATTGAGCAGATAATTGGAACAATACATTGCTTTATCCCATAAGCGAGGAGACAGGTTTTTAGCCATTTCGACTAACGTCTAATTCTTGCATTCTGCAACTCCATTTTGTTGTGTGTGAGCAACTGACCGCTACCATTCAATACCAAATCAAAGTAGGTATTCTTCAAAGGGTCGATTGACATACTCACCACCATTGTCTGATCTCAAGCACTTGATGGGTTGACCACATTGCTTTTCAGCAAAGGTCCAGAATTCTTTGAACTTCTCAAAAACAAGATTTCTATTCTTAAGGAAAAAGACCCTTTTAAAACAAGAGAAATCATCAATGAAAGTCAAAATGTACTTTGCACCTGCCAGTGAAGGTAAATTGATAGAACAAACATCAATGTGAATCAGTTCCAATAGGTGATGTTGACCACCTATTTCAACTAGGGGGTCAACTCCATGTGCCATGAAGCTATGTACCTGATGGTGCAACAAAGTTGAAGACTTTCTGGTTCTACAAGGCAGTTTTTGCCCCCAACACTTCTTTTTGTAATTAGAATTTCCGTTCCCTTGCGTGAGATAATAATGTAATGGGTCTACATGGATCATATTTTAGGTTAGTTGCCTAGGAATTTATCATTAGGGAAGTCCTTTCATCGAGTATTTTTTTTCCTCAGGTAATTGATTTGGCCTAACCAGCCTTTTTAATTACCCTTGAGTTTTTCACTCACAATAATCCTCCAAAGTGGTGAAAGGCATTCTAATGATCGAGCCCAAAGAGTGACTAGGGTATAGGAATATTGTAAATGACCATGCTTGACATCTCCTAGAGTCTTGCAGAATTCCATTGAGTCTAAGTAGTTTTTTTTTTTTTTTTAAATTACCCAGTTAATGGTAATTTTAATTAAAATTGATGTAAAAATGTAAAAACTAGGTCCTAGGGGATTTTGATAGGGGCGTGAGTACTCAAAAGAAATGGAATGAGACCCCCTACACTATTGGACCAAGTTTCAGCTCAATTGGACAAGTTTTTCTAGGTCATTGTCCATGAGGAGTCCAAGACAGTCTTGAGTCAACAATTTAATTGCTTAATTTGGCTAAGTCAAAAATGCAAAAAATTGTAAAATTAGCAAAAAGGTTTGAGAAAGAGTGGGAGATGATTCCTAACCATTTTCCTAAGCTGGAAAAGTCATTTCCTAACTTAAACCAACCCCGCACACCTAGCCACAACCTCACATCACTCATCCCCCTAGGGAAGTTGCGCCCCCCTTGATGAGGAACTCACCCAACTCATAAATAAATTAAAGCAAACACCTAAGCTTCAAAAGTGTGCCGTCCTAGTGATCTAACATGGTGTTTGACTTGTCAAAAAGGTGTTCCCCCTAACCCTCACTCAACCCTCAAACCCTAAAGCATACCAAAACCCTAAAAGTGCACCCTCCTTGAGATGCTCACTTTGTCTTGAGGATTGCCACTTGGAACTCATCCAAGAGGGGTGTATCTTGACTCTCAAGTATAAATCAAAGCCTACCCCCTCCTCTTTGAACATCTATTCTCAATGTAAAGTTATTATGCCCAAATCTCTCCCACTCTTCTCTCTCTCCCATCTTGCTCTCTTTCATTTCTCAAGCATGTAGCAAGTATTTGCTCAAGCTTGCTTCAATAATAGAAAATCTTTGGAGGAATTTGGTGTGCATTGGGAATACTCTTGGTGCATGGATTGTGAGCTTCATTGAGTTGATTTGTGTTGTTATTTGTTGAGTTTTTGCTTCTAGATCTAGAGTAGGAGATCCAAGCAAAGTATTTTGCTTGGATAGATTTATGGTAGTATTGCTATAGATCTTAGTGAAGTAGTTTCTTTTCGTTATGCAAAGTATTTTGTTGACATATATGAATCTAATCACCTCATTTCTTGTCTTGTAGCCTGATCTCATCTTTTTGTAGATCACCATGGGTTGGAGGAAGACAAATTTCAAATATGGAAATTTATCTCTTCACCCATTAAAACCCTCTTTAGTCTTATTTTTTCTTTCATACATATTTCTCATATATATTTGGGTATATTTCGGTCATAGAATAGGTCATATATCATCTTTATTTGTTGATTTTTGTACCAAAAATTTCTGGTTTTCACTAACATAAATTTTCCAAGTTTTTTTGGTTATTGTGTAGCATTTCCAGCAAGTTTTACTTGTTGTTTTTCTGCAGATTTGAACCAGAAAAGGGGAGGTGTTTCCCATTTGAAGCCACAAAACATCAAGGAACAACCTCCCAAGTAAGGGTATTGAATACCCACTTCTCTTCTTCTACTCTTTCATTGTAAGCAAGCCCAAAGAGAGTCTCTTGGGATTTCATTTCTCAATGTATTTAAAAATTTTACATTTTTATTTCATTATTTGCCTACAACTAGCAAAGAGGCTTGGCTTGGCTTTTCCACCCATGCTAAATCGTAAGGCTAGGACTTAGTTCTAATTTTCTATTTTAAGATTTCAATTATTTTGCCCCACTTGTCCTTAAGACAAGGTTGAGTGGCTAGGATCTCTACTTTCTTGTCAAGTAATTATTTCATTTCTTTTCACCCACTTTGGCACAAAATCGATAGGCTTGTCCTCCTCCTTGTGCCTGGTTACAAGTTTTATTTCATTTAATTTGTTTGTCCCACTTTTCCTTAAGACAAGTTTGAGTGGCTAGGACCTTGTTATTTACTTTCCAAGCTTATTTACTTGCATTCTTTATTTTTTGCCTACGCCTAGCAAAGGGGTTTGGCTAAGCCAACCCATGCTATATCGTAAGGCTTGTTTATAGTTTAGCTTTATATTCTTTCATCTTGTCAATATTTGTTTAAGATTTACTTTCCTTTAACTTGTTTAACTTGCAAAGCTATTTTAAAATTGATATCTCTTGCTTAAGTTGTGCAACCATCTAATTAATCAGTATCTAGTTTCTTAAGTGTGAAATCTTTTACTTTGCAATTTATTTTCAAGTTATTCTTAGTTTGTAATCTAGACTAGGAAGACAATTTATCTTGTCTAATTAGGCACCTTGGACTAGTACAACTTTCGCCACCAAAAAGGAGGCTTGTGGAGGCTACAGGGGGTGCTAAGTCGGGGAGGACTTCACGACACTAGGTGTCCCCCCTGCTTGAGCGCCCAAGTTTTCAAGGTTGACATGTGGAGATAAGGAAGGGCCATGTTTTCCCTTCTTCTTGAGCACCCAACAATCATTTTGGCCAAAGCGGTTAGAGTCTAGGGGTAGACACATAGTTTAGGCTTGTGTCACAACATCTTGAGCCCCCTAATCAAAGAGAGACCTTAAAATTAATCTAAAATCTACCTACTACACTTCAAAACATTCTTGTTTTACATTTCAACATCTATTAGTTGTGCAAACCTTGTTGTTCAAGGTCTCTTTTTACATGCTTATGGTTTAACTCATTGGTGCTTTTCATTTCCAAGCATTTAATTTCAAGTTTGGCACTTTACTTTCAAGTTCATTATTTGTTTAAAGTTGTTTATCTGTTCAAGGGTAGATTACTCTCAAGTTGCATACCATCTCTTTGGGGCACTTGCTAGTAGTTTCCCCCCTTTCATCAGAAGTTGTGCACTTGCTCTCTTTTGGCTCTTTCATCTACTCGAGTTGCGCACTTTCTCTTTTCCAAGCTTTCAAAGTCATATGTTTCATGGTTAGTTAGTTGTCTCTTTCCCATTGGCATTAGTTGATTACTTGTTGTATATCTCTCTAACCCCCTTTTGTTCTTGTCTATATTGTAATTTACATTTCCATTTGTATATTTGTCATAGCCTCTTTTCATTTGTAATTTATTGTAGAGTTATTCTTTGTAATTAGATCATTTAATTCTTTGTAATTCTTTTGTATAAACTTAGTTGACCTCTTGCCCAATCCATAGGCACTAGTCTTAGTTTCCCTTTAGGGAAAGGTTTTGACTGTCATTGAAATTGTGCATTTGCATTGTTGCTTGCCATATAGGTTAGATTTCCCCCTAACTTAACAAAACTAAAATCAACTCCTAGAATTCAGTAAACAACTCACGTAGTAAATAGGGTCTACCCCCCTTGGCTTCCCTAGGAGTAATCCTAGACAGAAGAAGTCCAAATCGAGGTCACAAGTGGGTTTGGAATTGGGCATTGTGCCTCCAAGGACACACCAAGTGGATTGAGATTTTTCCACGTTTGTAGGTGTGTATAAGGACGGAAACATCTTTGGCGTCATTGCCGGGGATAAGTCTTTTATCCTTGGTCTAAACAACTTAATTTAATTTATTCTTTTAAAACTAAGTAATAAATTTCTCCCCCCCCCGGATGGGGTGACATTGGACACGACAGGTGGATGGCCAGATGGGAAGACACATGGCCATGTCTCTCGCCACCTCGAGCCAGCACAACCCGAACTCACCTCCACCATCAATCCATGCTTTTAATACCTCGACATCGACACCTCTGCATTCATTTGAACTCGAACCCGTTTAATGGTAAGGCACTCCAGTTCGTGAGAGAAATAATGGCTATGGGCTAGATGAAGACCCAATCCCATCCTCCTGCCGAGTACAGTGGATTTAGGCCAATGTTGAGCAACACCATGGCTCATTCGAGCCCACGGCCTCCCGAATCTTGGCCTCCTCCTACAAACTGTTTAGTTTTTTGCCTCTGGCTCGATTTTTCTTGGCGCTCTCGGCCCTCGACGCCCAGTTCTCTTCTTTCGGTCGGCTTTTGCTTTTGGCTCTAGTTCAAGTCATGTCCTTTGATTAACAATTCTCACGCACTCCTTCTTGGGTTTCCAGTGTTCTTCCTAATGCCAAGAATTCTAGGTAAATCTAAACGGGGGGCAGCCTGGTATGCTGCAAGAGGAAGAGGTTCGAGAGGACGAGGCAGGTAGGCTCTTCCAATCTTGCCTCCAGACTCAGTGCGTGCCTCCACTCCGGAGTGTCCCCTTGCTTCTTCTCGTGTCAACTCCCCGGACCACTCTCCCGAACGGGCCACCAATCCAGGTCTTCCTCCTCTGTCTTCTCCTTACGCCTATCAAGTCGAATGGTTTGACAGCCAGGGCAACTCCCTGGGCTTCGCACCAAAGCTCAACCCGTCGCCCCCCCTCCATCCTCCGCCTTCCCCTCCACCACCCTCCGCTCCCCCTGTTTCGTCTATCCCTTTCTCTTCTTTGTCCTCTCCCCTCCCCTCTCCCGACTCCCCCACCTCATCCTCTGATTCACCTCCAGCCCCTCCGCCCTCTCCTGTTTGCACCCGTTGCTCTAGAAAGGAAGCTATCAAGAACTCTTTGGACGACATTAAGCGAGCAAATGAGGACGTCAAAGGTGCCATCACTGAGATGCAGCACAACGAAGAAGAACGGACTCGTCGTGAGGAACACTTGACGACTCTTCTACAAGATCTGAGGCAAGTTATTTCGGACACAAATGCGCTAAGCAGGGACACCGTGCAAGATCGAAGGCACGAGCAGAGGCTGGACCCCAACTCAAGATATAGCTTCTTCTTGCTCAGGTTTCCAATGTTTTTATGCATCCAGATAATATATCTCACAAGTTCTCTACCCTGCGCGACATCTCAATTCTAGGAATTTACAGTTTTAGCTCATTTCAGTTTTGTGTTTTCGGTATGGACAATCTAGCAGGAAGTATAATTGCCCTGCGTGGCATATTAGATATAGTTTTGTACATTTCAGGTTTATTACAGTTTTTCAAGTTTTGCATGGCTATTGTGAACTTTAATGGCCGTGTGGCAGCTTTGGTTTCCCACTAGGGAAAAGCTGCCACGGCCTCTTGGGATAGCATGACAGTTGTAACTCTTACTTCTTAGCAGGTTCTAATACAAATTCTAACTTACAAAAAAAAAAGTAATAAATTTCTCCCTAATATATTGGTTTTTCATTGTTTGCTTACTCTCCAAGTGGCGACTCCATCTGAAAATTCTTTGAGGTATACTACTAGGAGAAATTCACAAGGATTGGTTTACTCTTTTCCTGAACCCGAAAAGGTTGATAGGAGGAGACTAAACTACCTTACTCCTCGTAGGCTACTTGAAAGTCTTGGAGAAGAAGCAGTCTTTGATATCCAATTCTTGTTTGAACAAAATAATCCTACAACTGTTAATACTACAACAACTAATCCTAACTTAATCATGAGTAGTCTACTAAGGCCTTTGAAGTTCACAGCTATTCTAGGTGCTCCTCATGCAATTCCTAACAAAGCTATTGAGAAGTTGTCTGCTTTCCAAGAAAATAATGTTGTTAGTGCCAATGCTCACATATTAAGTGTTGACTTATGTATTGGGAAGTGGTGTCGTGGTCATGATGAAGAGGATGTGAAGACGACTTTGTTTGTGTATTCTTTAGAGGGGGATGCTGCTGAATGGTTTTTAGAACAAGATCCTAACAAGTTTAGCACCCTAGCCGAAATTCAGGAAGCTTTTAGAGAAAGATGGGATGATCAGAAAGAGAACCAATTTTTGCTAGCTGCCCTTAATACAAGTCAAAAAAAAGAGAATGAAACCATGGATGAGTTCAACAAAAAGTTTAATGACTTGGTTAAAAGTCTCCCTACARCTATTAAACCTCCTGATGCATCTATTTTAATCCAGTACATGGAGGCTTTTGAGGGGGAAAYCAAATATCAACTAAGGGATAAGGATCCACAAACTCTTAAGGATGCACAAAAATTTGCAATGAGGATAGATAAAAATATGMAAGATGCTAGGAAGTCTAATATTCTTGGTTTTTCAAGAGGAACTTCTTCCCAACCCTATGAGGAGAAGAAAAAKAAAAATGAAAATCAAGGGTCTTCTAATGATGGCATTAAGGAACTCACTCAATTAATCAAACAAATGGAGATTAACCAAGCCAATCAAATGAGAGAGCATGCTAGTCAAATGAATTCCATGCAAAACAGGTTGATAGACATGGAAAGGGATCAATCTAGTAGGCCCCAACATAGGCCAAATGATAAATGGCCAAAGAGACCTCCTCCTCAAGATCAAAGGCCACCAAATCCATCCAAATCCACTAACTTGGTTGATCACCAAGCTATTCCTTATTGTAGACCTTGTGGACAATTTCATGAGGAATCCACTTGCCAAGTCTTCCTTCAAGTTTGTAGTGAAATGGGACCTTATAGACCAGAAAATGAACAAGTAAATATGTTTGGTCATGAGTATAATGTTGGCATGAATGAATGGATGGATTTGATGGAGTATAGTGAGGGGGTAAATTGTATGAATAATGTGGTGGATAAGGCAACAAAAACGTTTGGTCCTAAGCCTACTCCCCAACAAGTGTCAGAAATGGCTAGATATAGAGGTATTACTTATCAAAGGAATGGAAACAATAATCAAGATAGGCCTCAAGGGAGTGTTTCTAGAATACCTCCTCTCCCTCCTAAAACGATGGTTCACACAAGTTCAGAATTAGATATTGACTTAGGAGGGTGGCTCAATAATGCAAAGATGTTGGTACCTGTGTCGAAAATTATGAAGATTCCATCTCAGAGGGGAAATTACTCAAAGCAATAGAATATCCTTCTCAGAAGAATGATGACAGGCCACCGACAATAGCTTACCAGGATGCACCTGTCATTTTGCAAAATATGGATAGGGGGAATGAAAAGAATAGACCATTTTATCTTTCTTTGCTCATGAATGATTATATTCTTCACAATTGCATGCTTGATTCGAGAGCTAGCTCAAATGTTATGACTAAGAAAGTAATGGAATAATTAAACTTAAGGATATCAAGACCTTATCATAACATTTGTGCGATGGATAGAAAAACAATTAAGGTGCATGCTTTGATTAAAGGCTTGCAAGTACACTTAGCTACATTCCCAGACATCATGATAGAAATGGACATAGTTGTTATTAATGTACCTGATGCTTGAGGTATGTTGCTATCAAGAAAAACATCTGCAGACTTGGGTGGTAAATTACAAATGGATTTGACTTATGCCACCATTCCTACTCCAAATGGTTCCATGTTTAGATTAAACAGGGAGTTGGAAAGAAAGTACCATGTTGAAGATCCTAGGAATCACAAATCAGCTTGTGTATCGTGAACTAGAGATGGGATGTTATGAGATAGAGTCTAATTCCATAGCATCTACCAAGATGGAACTTAAAGATAAATCCCCAAATATTTGTAGTGTTTGGGACACCATGGATTCTTTTGATGGGCTTTTTCTTGAAGAAGATTTAGATAAAATGAATAATGATATGACTCCTTCAGAATTAGAAACAGAGTCGTATTTTTCAATTGGAAATTTGGCATCAACTCACCAGTTATCAGAAGAATCAGTCATATGTCAGGGAGAATTGGATGGAATTCTTGGGCCACTTTCTCCTTATGTCTCGGAAATTGGGGAAATCAAAGGAAGAATAAGTGAAGCAATTTTGGTAGAAGATCATAAGGATGATAATAAGGTTAGTAATGATAATGTGAAATATATCATCCCTATGAAAAGGTATGCCAAGCCTTTTAAGGAAAAAATGAGTTCAAAATATTTTCACTTGGCACCTATGCAACTTCATCGGAATTGTTTTAAGGAGGATTATCCCAAGTGCCCAAGGTTAGAAACAAGGATTCACAAGTGGTCAGCAGAAAACAGGATAAAGTGTATCAGTCTTCTAGCAACTCATACTAGCCAGTGGGACGACATAAAGTCAGGCATGCTAGTGAGAGGACTCCACCTTGAACTAATTTTTCAACATGACCACTTGGTGTCCAAAGGGACACCCTTTGTAACATATTTCTAACCCTTCTCCTTTCTTTCAGTTTTGTATTATTTCATTTCATTATGTAATTATGTTACTTATGTATTCATTGTATCATAGTTTCATTTGTGTAATTGTTGTATATATTAATTACATTTATGTGATTATTGTTTATAGCATTTCATTTATTTCTTTTATACATGTATTTATGTTGGGTATTGGTGAGCACTTTGTTTTGTAGATTCTGAAGTTCTCGTATGCTTTCCTTCAAGAAGGTCGAACACATGTCCCCATGTGGAGGCAAATGTTGACCACCTATTTCAACTGGGGGTCAACTCCATGTGCCATGAAGCTATGTACCTGATGGTGCAACAAAGTTGAAGACTTTCTGGTTCTACAAGGCAGTTTTTGCCCCCAGCACTTCTTTTTGTAATTGGAATTTCTGCTCCCCTGCGTGGGATAATAATGTAATGGGTCTACATGGATCATATTTTAGGTTAGTTGCTTAGGAATGTATCATTAGAAAATTCTTTTCATCGAGTATTTTTTTTCCTCGTATAATTGATTTGGCCTAACCAACCTTTTTAATTACCCTTGAGTTTTTCACTCACAATAATCCTCCAAAGTGGTGAAAGGCGTTCTAATGATCGAGCTCAATGGATGAATAGGGTCTAGGAATATTGTAAATGACCATGCTTGACATCTCCTAGAGTCTTGCGGAATTCCGTCGAGTCTAAGTAATTTTTTTTTTTAAATTACCCAATTAATGGTAAATTTAATTAAAATTGATGTAAAAATGTAAAAACTAGGTCCTAGGGGATTTTGATAGGGGTGTGAGTACTCAAAATAAATGGAATGAGACCCCCTACACCCTTGGACCAAGTTTCATCTCAATTGGACAAGTTTTGCTAGGTCATTGTCCATGAGGACTCCAAGTCAGTCTTGAGTTAACAATTTAATTGTTTAATTTGGCTAAGTCAAAAATGCAAAAAATTGTAAAATTAGCAAAAAGGTTTGAAAGAGTGGGAGATGATTCCTAACCATTTTCCTAAGCTAGGAAATTCATTTCCTAACTTAAACCAACCCCCCACACCTAGCCACAACCTCACATCAGTCATCCCCCTATGGAAGTTGTGCCCCCCTTGATGAGGAACTCACCCAACTCAAAGATAAATTAAAGCAAACACCTAAGCTTCAAAAGTGAGCCCTCCTAGTGATCTAACATGGTGTTTGACTTGTCAAAAAGGTGTTCCCCTTCACCCTCACTCAACCCTCAAACCCTAAAGCATACCAAAACCCTAAAAGTGCACCCCCCTTGAGATGCTCACTTTTTCTTGGGGATTGCCACTTGGAGCTCATCTAAGAGGGGTCTCTCTTGACTCCCAAGTATAAAACAAAGTATACCCCTCCTCTTTGAACATCTATACTCATTGTAAAGTTATTATGCCCAAATCTCTCCCACTCTTCTCTCTCTCCCATCTTGCTCGCTTTCATTTCTCAAGCTTGTAGCAAGCATTTGCTCAAGCTTGCTTCAATAATAGAAAATCTTTGGAGGAATTTGGTGTGCTTTGGGAGTACTCTTGGTGCATGGATTGTGAGCTTCATTGAGGTGATTTGTATTGTTATTTGTTGAGTTTTTGCTTCTAGATCTAGAGTAGGAGATCCAAGCAAAGTATTTTGCTTAGATAGATTTATGGTAATATTGTTATAGATCTTAGTGAAGTAGTTTTTTTTTGTTATGCAAAGTATTTTGTTGACATATATGAATCTACTCACCTCCTTTCTTGTCTTCTAACTTGATCTCATCTTTTTGCAGGTCACCAAGGGTTGGAGGAAAACAAATTTCAGATCTGGAAATCTGTCTCTTCACCCATTAAAACCCTCTTTAGTTTTTTGTTTTCTTTCATACATATTTCTCACATATATTTTGTATATTTATGTCATAGAATATTTGTTGATTTTTGTACCATAAATTTTTGGTTTTCACTAACAGAAATTTTCCAAGTTTTTCTAGTTATTGTGTAGCATTTCCAATAAGTTTTACTCGTTGTTTTTCTGCAGATTTGAACCAGAAAAGGGGAGGTGTTGCCCATTTGGGGCCACAAAACATCAAGGAACAGCCTCCCAAGTAAGGGTATTGAATACCCACTTCTCGTCTTCTACTTTTTCATTATAAGCAAGCCCAAAGAGAGTCTCTTGGGCTTGTATTTCTCAAAGTATTTAAAATTTATGTGTTTTTATTTCAATGTTTGCCTACAACTAGCAAAGAGGCTTGGCTTTGCAAAACATGCTAAATCGTAAGGCTAGGACTTAGTTCTAATTTTTTGTTTTAAGCTTTCAATTTTTTTCCCCACTTGTCCTTAAGACAAGGTTGAGTAGCTAGGATCTCTACTTTCTTGTCAAGTAATTATTTCATTTCTTTTCACCCACTTTGGCACAAAATCGGTAGGCTTGTCCTCCTCCTTTTTCCTTAGTTGAGGTTGCAAGTTTTATTTCATTTAATTTTTTTTCCCCACTTGTCCTTAAAACAAGTTTGAGTGGCTAGGACCTTGTTATTTTACTTTCCAAGCTTATTTACTTGCATTCTTTATTTTTTGCCTACACCTAGCAAAGGGGTTTGGCTAAGCCAACCCATGTTATATCGTAAAGTTTGTTTATAGTTTAGTTTGCTATTCTTTCATCTTGTCAATATTTGTTTAAGATTTACTTTCCTTTAACTTGTTTAATTTGCAAAGCTATTATAATATTGCTATCTCTTGCTTAAGTTGTGCAACCATCTAATTAATCAGTATCTAGTTTCTTAAGTGTGAAATCTTTTACTTTGTAATTTATTTTCAAGTTATTCTTAGTTTGCAATCTAGACTAGGAGGACAATTTATCGAGTCTAATTAGGCACCTTGGACTGGTACAACTTTCGCCACCAAAAAGGAGGCTTGTGGAGGCTACAAGGGGTGCTAAGTCGAGGACGACTTCACGTCACTAGGTGTCCCCCCTGCTTGGGCGCCCAAGTTTTTCGGGTTGAGCTGTGGAGATAGGGAAGGGCCTTGTTTTCCCTTCTTCTTCAGCACCCAACAATCATTTTGGCCAAAGCAGTTAGAGTCTAGGGGTAGACACATAGTTTAGGCTTGTGTCACAACATCTTAAGCCCCCTAATCAAAGAGAGACCTTAAAATTAATCTAAAATCTAGCTACTACACTTCACAACATTCTTGATTTACATTTCAGCATCTATTAATTGTGCAAACCCTGTTGTTCAAGGTCTCTTTTTACATGCTTATGGTTTAACTCATTGGTGCTTTTCATTTCCAAGCATTCAATTTCAAGTTTGGCACTTTACTTTCAAGTTCATTATTTGTTTAAAGTTGTTTATCTATTCAAGGGAAGATTACTCTCAAGTTGCGTACCATCTCTTTGGGGCACTTGTTAGTAGTTGCCCCCCTTGCATCAGAAGTTGCGCACTTGCTCTCTTTTGGCTCTTTCTCTTTTCCAAGCTTTCCAAGTCATATGTTTCATGGTTAGTTAGTTGTCTCTTGCTCATTGGCATTAGTTGATTACTTGTTGCATATCTCTCTAACCCCCTTTTGTTCTTGTCTATATTGTAACTTACATTTCCATTTGTATATTTGTCATAGCCTCTTTTCATTTGTAATTTATTGTAGAGTTATTCTTTGTAATTAGATCATTTAATTCTTTGTAATTCTTTTGTATAAACTTAGTTGACCACTTGCCCAATCCATAGGCACTAGTCTTAGTTGCCCTTTAGGGAAAGGTTTTAACTTTTGACTGTCATTGAAATTGTGCATTTGCATTGTTGCTTTCCATATAGGTTAGATTTCCTCCTAACTTAACAAAACTAAAATCAACTCCTAGAATTCACTAAACAACTCACATAGTAAATAGGGTCTACCCCCCTTGGCTTCCCTAGGAATAAGCCTAAACGGAAGAAGTCCAAATAGAGGTGACAAGTGGGTTTGGACTTAGGCATTGTGCCTCCAAGGACACACCAAGTGGAATGAGACTTTTCCACGTTTGTAGGTGTGTATAAGGACGGCAACAAGTTCTACGCTCGCCACACTTGGCCAAAGTCGAAAGGTGCCTGATGATGCTTCCCTAGTACACAACACTTACATACACCCTCGGTAAACCAAAAACCATGTTTTGAGTTGCCAGTGCCTGCAGACTTCGAAAATTCAGATGTCTGAGTCGTTCATGCCAAATTCAACTTCTCTCATCAGTGTGAGAAATAAGTACAGTCGGTTCAGATTCAGGTCGAGTCAAGTCGAGTCACGAAACTTGTATAAGTTGTCCGTTGGTCCAGAAGCGCATTAGCGACAATCGACTTCCCTTTCTTTAAATCCCAAACATAGAACTGATCTGGCCAAAATTCCACAATCTTACTGATCTAAATCAACTGAGCAACAAACAACAGATTTGGTACATGATAGACATCAACAATTTTACCATGTCGAAAAGCTACATCACCCTGACCAGCAACATCCAAAGCAAAATCATCAGCAGCATAGATTCTACTTTCTTCGGCTTTACTCAGTCTTGTGAATAAAGTGGCATCTTTCGCTATATGATGAGTGCACCTAGAGTCGACAACCCATTCATTCTATACAGTGAGACATCAAGGCCTGAGAAGTCCCAACTTGGAAAGTGAAATTATCAGCGGCTCAACAAACAGTCAACACGTCTCCTTCAAGTCTCTTAACCTTCTCCTCTAAATCGTCTTGCTTCTTGAAGCAATTCTTCTCGACATGTCTAGTCTTTCCACAGTACCGACATGTCTTCTTCTTTTGAATTCATTGTGGTTCTCTTGGGTCCCTGATCAGTATATGCAGGTTTCTGTGCAGAAGCATCATTCTGCACTCTATTCCTGGAATCCATCTTGCCCTTACCCTTGAGCAAGTGGGCCTGGTGCTTACCACCAAGCTTGCCTTCTTCAAGCAATCTATGCTGATCAATAATCAAAATATCACAACAAACTTGAAAGGATTAGTCCTTACCATATTGCTTGCGTGTGTGCCAGTTGATGCGGAAGGTCGAAACAAACACATCAAATGGTGTTCTCAGATTTATCAGGACCGGCTCAATGAGTTGTCCATCCTTCCTGTAGTTCTCACCACATTCACTCAACTTCAACTGGAGTTCCTTAACACGTGCCAAATAGTCCTCCTTTGTTTCAAAGGAATGAGGATCGAGAGAGATCAACTCTTTCTCCAACTGCATGATGTGGCTTTCGTCGACTCGATCGAACAAGGTATTCATCTTTTTCTAGACCAGATGCGGACAGTCAAGTCCACTGAGATGAAAACGGATTTCCCTTGAGATGTAGGTCATGATGACCCCTATAGCCTCATCCTTCTTTCCATTGATAGCAAATTTTTCCGAAGCATCTATTGGATCTAGGATCGCGACCTTGGTATACTGCCACAGTCCCTTACTTCTCAACAAAGTTTCTATATCTTGAGCCCATATTGCATAATTTGATCCGTTCAAAATAGTAGGATCGATCTTCGAAGCCATCTTCGAAATCTAGACAAACTGGTCTTGTTTCAATAAGTTCCAACCAACAAACCACCAGCCCAAAGTCAATCACACAACAGATCTGGCTCGGCAAGGTTTGCAGATAAAAGGTCGAGGTTTTCTAACCATCGGCGTTGATACTATGTTGGGGAATGAAATGGAACACGATATGAAACAAAGTACTGCAGACAAGCAAAGAGGGACACGAATTTTCGAAGAACTGAGGTGGCATCTAAAGACACCATTACAGCACTTAAGCACAGAGTATTGTCATCAGTACATCACAGTGCATATTGCACATCTTGATCTGCATGATCTATTGTGCAATCTTAATTCATACTTCACACACTGATAATGACCCAAGGGGTCTTCTTTTATAGTCTCAATATCTAATTGACTCCCACTAAATCCGGAAGATCTTGTCGACGGTTAGAGTTGGCTCCAAAAATTTGCTCTGTCAAGTCGGCTCGACAATACTCTATCCAACTAACTATTGGTCAAACTCGTAGTCAATTGTAGGGATGGTCAACCCATCGCCTGACTACCTTTGATTGTCTAATCGAAAGGCACGTCGACTACCCGACCGACTGGTGTGGTGTGATGGTCGATCGCCTGACCGACTTTGTCGAGATGTAGGTCGACCTCTCGACCGACTGAACCCATGAGATGTGTGATGAACCATCAATGCTTGATGTTCCAACATTGTAACCATATGTTAGATGTTGAATAATACATTGAAAGTGCTTTGGAGTGTTTGGGCTTTTCCCCTGAAAGGGTTTTCCTCATGATATCATTGTGTAATGTTTTCTATTTTTATTTTTTTTATGCTTATCATCTGCAACTGCTTGTTTTAAGTTTTCTACAAAAGCTTCTCTCATTGATTAGTGTAGGAAGTGTATTCCATGCTTATCCTTCCCTTCAAAATCCCACTTTGTGACATGTTTTCTCTTCGTGGGTTGATTGTTGTTGAGATGTTGACCTAGCCTTGAGCCTTGAAGAATCCTATTTAACCTAGGTACAAATAGAAAAATGAAGAGTAGACATATTCGATCACACATACAAAAAATCGTTCTGTGTATTCTATATTAAAAACCATGAAATGGCACACATATAAATACATCAATCTTTGGCTTAAGATAGATAGGTTATCCTAGCCACACTAACAAACTAGTCGAGAGAATATCTCAACCACACACAAATCTAAGAGACTAAGTTGGAGATCTCTCACAATAACTAGATCTACAACAACCTCCTAAACATTAAGAACAAATAAATCATGTAGAGATAAACTCTACATTACAATAATTAACAAATCACAACTTTATAGTATGATGAATAATCCCACATTAAGCACAAGACAAGTAGGAGTTAATCACTCCAACACCCTCCCATAACAAGTACTTGTGATCTCTGTCAGGTAATGTCTCCATCAACATCTCTAACCATTTTGAAATCTTGTAGACTATGAACTCCATCAAGTTGTCTCATAATCCTCGTAAAAGTGTAGCTCCCAAGTTGAATTCCTGAGTTCCCAAATTCCACCTCCCTGAACTCCCAAATCATGAATCTCTTGAAGTCAATTACTGGACAACAATTCACATGCATGTCTCGCAACCTCACTAGTAGACTGCAATCCACACACATGTCTCAATAACTAATGAGGGATCATTCTCGAGATCCACAACTTCTAAACTAACTGGACAACCATCCATGCTAAGTTGAACTTCCACTTGATCCCTTCAAACTTTGAAGAAACAATTGCTTCAGACCACTAAATCAATTCCCTCTTTGTAACGAATGAACTACTAGCCATGCTATGGACATACTTCCATCTACAGAGACACCTATGTACCCAACCATGGTGCTCGTCGATTCTCTAGGAAAATAGTCTAGATACTAAATGTATCCAAGTCAACCTTACACCATGACCTCTTTCATCTTTAATTTGAGAGATTCGTCATCATTATTTATTTCATAAACATGCTTAATATGTTTGCAATAATCACAAAAACCTATTCTACTAAACAACTCTAATGCTGAAATTAATACCACCGTAATGCCTTCTATTTAAACACCATACTCAATAGCACCCTTCTAGGTGAAGAAATGGCCAAAAAGCCTATGGTGCAATGTCTTTATTGAACACCAGTTGGTGGATTTATGACAATGAGTAAACCACTCCAAACTTCGTTTTCCAAAGATAACTCCTCGGGCCTTCTTCATGGCCATTACTCTTTTGATTTCTAGGTTTCACTTTTTCACACAGAATTTCACACTAGGAAACGTGTAGGTTGTTTAAAGCCGATTTCGACTACATGAGTGGATTTTTCACGTCCAAACACATTATGAGCTCCAAAGCCTTGCAATAAGCAAAATGCCTGTCTAATCCTCCAGCACCCTTTCTAGGTTGATATTGGATTAATTCGATGGGTAGTTGTCTCCAATATAATCCACTCTCAATCAAATCTTATCACGATCTCCAATAAGCACACAATGTCCAAAATAGCCAATGCAGATTGACAATGGTGGGCAATGCTTTACACAAATCCTTGGTAGCAGATTTATTGCACATAGAAGTCTTCACACAAAAATTCATAATCACTCAAAAAACAAGTAAATAATCTACTCTCATACTCTAAGCTAATCCTATATATGTACAAAGAATTAGAATTGCGGAATTTGCATGATCACAACCTCCTCTCGTGAGAGAGTTAGGGCTGTACCAGCTCTGATACCAAGATAGAAAAATGAAGAGTAGACATATTCAATGACACATACAAAAAACTGTTCTTTGTATTCTATATTAAAAGACAATGAAATGGAACACATATAAATACATCAATCTTTGGCTTAAGATAGATAGGCTATCTTAGCCACACTAACAAACTAGTTGAGGGAATATCTCAACCACACACAAATCTAGGAGACTAAGTTGGAGAAGATCTCTCACAATCAACTAGATCTATAACAGCCTCCTAAACATTAAGAACAAATAACTCATGTAGAGATAAACTCTACATTACAATAATTAACAAATCACAACTTTATAGTATGATAAATAATCCTGCATTAAGCACAAGACAAGTAGGAGTTAATCACTCCAACAGGTACCATCCTTGGAATGAGGGAAAGTGCCTAGTGAGTTTCCCCAAGAAACGCATTACACATATTATAGAATTAAATTTAAGAATTAAAAAGAAAAACTAGCTGTATCCTTGGAGAAATTTAATATGAGGCATTGCAGCTAATTAGTAGATGATTATATCTAGTGGGAAACACAGCCATTAAGAAAGGTAAATAACCATTGACAAGATAGTAGGTACTGTAAGAACATGCCTAAAATAATCAAGTTGGTTATCAGAAACCGTTTCAAAGAGCAATGAAAAACCTCTTCAAATTTTAGCTTAATCTATCTGCCTGTGTAAAGCAGTCTTTCGTCAATTTAGAAACCGTTTAAATTGCTCAATAAATTATGATAAATCAAATCATTAGTTTTCTGACCTTTATACAGAATACTGTTAAATATTCGATTAAGAGTAACATCGATTAAATTCTGTACTTCTGAAATGATCCTCGAGGTATCTTACAACAACCAGGTAAATTTATGACAATTTCTTAAAAGGCGCTAACTCAATCTGCGAAAATAATTCAAAGTTGGAATAACAATCTAATCAAAACAGCCCTTTGTCGAGTTGACAAATCACTAAGGGCTGTCTCCAAAGCTTGGTGGTTGAGGTGTTCTCAATCTACGGCACAGGTGGGAAGATGCCAGTTACTTCGTGTGTGCAGCTTTTGTGTAAAGCTTGGTGTAATATATAGTCCTGTGGGGTTACCAGTCACGAGTTGCTATTGTAGTTGGCAGTTAATACCACTCTCCATCCAGAAAACTGGGGAAGAAGGGGAAATCTATGGGATACTAGCATGGTAGCAGCTTCCTCATGCTGAACAACACTTAATACATGGGAGGATGAGGGGAAGGAATATATGTATGTATGTGCGCACCATATTAAATAAATAAAAAATAGCATAGATCCATCCAACCTGAGATCAATTAAGTGCACCTAAAAGTTTTTGATCCATCTGGGGATTTAATAGATCTAAATCCTAGATGGATCTATGCTAGTAAATTAAAAGAAGTTTCACCTGAGTAATTTGTCATTTCAGGCAGAAATCTGCTAAGCAATTCTACTAAAGTAAGTCGAACTAAATCTGACTAGACTCTGCAATTTTTCTTCTCACCTTTTAATATACCTGCTGATATTATTTCAGGAATTTACAGGCAGCTATCATAATCTATTTTATTGGCAAATATGCAAGCTAATGTAACATGAGATATGGTTATGCACATAATGGCCAAGTCACCCTTATGGTTGCTTCTGCTTCACACTCAGTTATTCAGTTATTGAGCTGAGAGGCCCTCTACAGCTTAAGTATAGGCTACAGCTCAGTAAAGGGGAAATGTTGTCACGTCTTTTAGTGATAACAAATAAAAATTAAATAACTTTAAAAAGTATAGAATACTTTACAGAGCTTACAGAAATTCAAAGCATCTTAAAATTGATTGTGCAGTTTTTGTAATCTTAAAATTGATTGTGTGCAGTTTTTGTAGCAGCTGAAATCTGCTTCAATTAAAAATATTTTGAAGTAGATGTAATATACTACTGAAGCTGTGTGGAATTCAAAAACTAGCATAGATCCATCATATTGACATCTATATGAGGGATCAAATATAAACCTCAATGTTTTTTAATTCTTAATCTAACAAATCCTCCCTATTTTTTAATCCTTAATATAACGAATCCTTTAATCCTTAATATAACAAATCCTCCCTACCCAGGTTGGCTTTTTTTGATATAAAATTTGTCAAAACGAATATGCTTAACTTCAGATCCGACAGATACCTTAACTTTAAATAAACACTATGAAACGCGCTTTGCAGTAATTGAATGCAATAACTCGATTTACCCAATCATCTCTGTATATCTAAGTTAAGTTCAAGCTAGGAGAACGCAATCTCTACTCAATTAATTTCTGGATTTACTTTGACAGAACTGTCAGTGGGAACAACATCAGAAACCAAGATTCTAACAAATAACAAGCAAGAAGATCTCTAGATGAAAAAAAAGGGGGAGAGAGAACTCGAAAGCTGCTTACATGTAATTGGGCGAATCCGGGCCGGTTTCTGTCTCCCTTAACTAAAAACAGAATCCAGATGAAATTGGCTCAGACAAAAGCCTGGGAAAGAGATGAGAATAACGGAGATCACAGGCCAACGTCCTGCCTCTTCAGACATATATGCAATTCCTATGTTAATTCGTTCTTTCAACAATTATTTGGGATCCCCATGGACAGAAATAATAAATCCACCCAGAAAGCCCACAGAATTATCTCTCTCCCTCCCAATACCCGAAGCGATCAGACAGGGTGTGCATATGGCATGCCAGGTTATGGCGATGCCTAGATAAAGCAAATGGCAAGTTTTTGACTAGTTTTACACGTGTCGCTTTGAAAACAAGACAGTGGCAATGGTGGTTAACTTTACAAATTTCATGCAGTACAATATTTCTCCTATAATCAACCACTTCGTACCTAGAAATATTATCCGGCCGTTGTTTAGCCTGTTGTTTTAATCAATCAGATAGAACCTGGGAGAATTACTTTTTTGGCTTTAGAGAAAACAGAAGACTGGGAGAATTACTTTTTTGGCTTTAGAGAAAACAGAAGACTGGGAGAATTACTTTTTTTTGGCTGTGAATAAATCTGGTGAGGTGTCTCTATTGTAAGCGTTATTCATTTTCCTCCTTCTTACCTAATAATAAATATTATTATTATTTATTTGAATATTGGAAAAATTTATTATAATTTAGTTTTTAATTATTAATGTGGATAGTCATCCGTGATTGTAGGTTGACTCATCACTATTATTTACTTAAAATTTTAAAATTATGTAAACTTAAAATTTTAAAATTATGTAATAACTTATTAGAAACAGGTTTTCACTCTACCAGATACCTCTAAATTTGACCATTAACATGTTGTCTTACCTCTTATATTTAAGAAAAACTAACTCTTAACCTAACAAAAACAATTTTAAATCATACTCTTTACCTATATATAAACAAATTTAAAATATAAATATTTATTATTATTTTTTCTCTATTTAATTAAACAAATTTAAATATTTAAATTCATAATTTGACTTTGTTTGTGTGAATACATTAAAAATAAATTTTATTTTAATAGTTGTTAGCTGTGACATTGCTAATTCGTCCAAGTAGATCGATGATAGAGTAAAAAATGTTAAACCTCAATTTTCTATAATTCTACTTTAAATATCTTTTATCAATTAGAAATTCGTTTTAAAAAACATGAAAAATGATAAATAAAAAAATTATAAGTCAATTGATATTAAACAAAATTATCACAAATTATAATTATAAAATAAAATAAAATTTTACATAAATATTAAACAAAATTATCATAAATTATAATTATAAAATAAAATTTTACATATTTTAGAATTTTAAATTTAAATATAATAAAATAAATATATCTATTATATTTAACTTTATTTTATTTTTTATAAAATATTTATAATATTTTTTTTTTTAAATAAAAAGAGGTGGAACCTGTTATATTACTATGTCCAGAAGAGGCAAAATACAAAAACTATGATTGCTGCCA
>JZKD02S2144792.1:111287-121405 GCA_000966675.3 Picea glauca
TATATTTGCCTTTTTTTTTTTCTTTTTTATCTTATGTTTGGATATCTATCTCCCAATATTTGCCTTTTTTATATCTTATCTTTGGGTATCTATCTCCCAATATTTGCCTTTTTTATATCTTATGTTTGGGTATCTATCTCCCATGGTTTATATATTTGCTTTTTTTGATATCTTATGTTTGGGTATCTATCTCCCATGGTTAGTATTGTGTTTATAGTAAGTGTATCATGCTCTTAATATTATGGTGTTTTAGAGTTTTGCAATTCCAACTTTCTTGTTTTTTCTTGTTTGAGATTTTCATTGACCTCTCATCTCTAAACATTTGAGTGATTTCTAGGCACATCAATACACTTTTCTTTTTTTTTAAGTCATTATTACGCAACTAACTCATTATTATATAGGATCTTCTTAATCTTTTTATGATTTTTGTAATTTTGCCACAATTACAAATTCATTTTCATAGTTGGAAAAAAATGATTTTTTTTTGTACATACTATTAGTTTCTTGTTCATTCTACTAGATTTGTATCTATTTTGCATATGTAACCTGCATATCATTGTTTTTGGCTTACAAGTAACATACATTTTTTTTCCAAAGCCATACTATGGCTCCACCCAAGTCTCTTATAGAATCAATTTTCTTTGGCACTCCCAACATTGCTCAATTTTTCACAAATTGTTAACAATAGAACTAGCTCTTTATGTAAACCCTTGTAAACAATTTTAGACTAAAATGATGGAATATATAATGGTTGTGTTCCAAACCCTTATAGCAATGTCTCCAACAACCACATTTCTACAATCAAGCAATTTACACCCTTTTTACATTTTCTACCCCTCCTCTTGCAACAATTTCCACACCTCTTACACATATCCATGTTCATTATCTTTCTCTGGCATCTTCCATCACATCTAACTCTCCTTTTGTAAATGCTAGCACTAGTGAAGAATCTTGGCAATCAAGTAAACCCCAAGTATAGTTTGTTCTCATGCCTATTATTTTCCAAGAACAATATGCTTCATTACTAGCTTTTCAAGCTAGTCTCACAATGAAAATGCATTGGACTATTCCAACTCCACCATATGGAAAACCTACGGTGTTCGAGAAACATCAAGAATTCATCTCCACATTATCATCTTCATACAAACAATCAATTTTGTAATTAACTAAAAATATCGAATAGAAATAAGATAGAATTAAGAAATCCATTTAAGATAAATAATAATTGATAATATAATTGAGTATTAATAATATAATTGAATAGTGTTTGATACAACTACCCATGACATTTTTAATAGAACAAGAGAGAATTGAGAAATCCATTTAAGATAAATAATAATTGATAATATAATTGAATAGTGTTTGATACAACTACCCACGACAATTTGAATACCATTAAATGGTCATGAGTTTGAATGGAGATGACTTTTGGGACTTAGTTTATTTATTATTATTTTTATTTATTATATTTTTATTATGTATTATTGATATTAATTTTGTTCATTACAATTCACCCTTCTCTAAAATGCTTTGTCCTCGAAAAAGAAACAAGGAAATATGTTAGTGATCAATTCTGACCCTAAGTCAATAGTGTAAGGCCCCGGGAGCTTATCTTAGGCACATGCACTTCCACCACAGTCTGAATCGAGCATGCAAGACATTTGGTGCAAATGAAGAAATAAACGTCTTCATATAGGGGAGATTTGGGGTTCCTTGGGCGCCCAAAATTCCAAGGGACAACTCCGCCCAAGTTTCCTTGCGACGCAAGTTAGATGATGGATGGTTTGACGAAGGGTTGAGGGAAAGACTTGGTCACTCCACCAAATGGACGAACCAACTAAGGTAGGGGAGGTTCACTTAGGAGAGTCGTCTTGACTCACCTAAGGGGCATGCACACCCAAACAGACGAGTTGATTCGACAAATGGGGCACACCTGCATGAGGAGCGCACCAAGGTTGGGTGTATCGGCCCAAAGGGGCATGACAGTTGATGAGCATATGGGTTCATTTGGGCAATTGGGTCTGCGAAGGGGTGTGATGATTCATTTGGAAATGGGTTCGCAAAGGGGCACAACAACCCCAAAGGATGTGATAGATTGTGATGGTGACCTTTAGAGAGCCTATAAGAGAAAAAAGGTGCACAACCAAGGAAGGCGAGTTTTGGAAAGAAAAAAAGAGGCAAAGAGAGTTATGTGATTTTGAGGCAGACGAAGAGGGCGAACTCCCTCAAGGAACCAAGTCGCTCCACTTGGGAGGACTTGTGCTACCTTGAGGTGGATTCATTGGACAGAGATGGGTGAGTTTCTCTGGGACAGATTTTGGCTAAGTCTGAAAACGTGGGTCTGTTGGAGGCATGTGTGAGGTAGAACTGAAATCTGCGAAGTCTGCGGAAACAAAGAGTCAGGGTCTGTGGAAACGAATAGACAACAAGTCTGTGGTTGAGGGCACGTATGAGGTGCACCATAGGTGGTTGTGGAGACGATTGTGACAGAGAGCCTTGTGGTGACGGATATGTTCATGAGCGTGTCGATGAGGTGAGTCGTTTGACTCTGCCAAAGTTGTGAGTCAAGCCGGTAGTGCTCATGTTGTAACTATTATGCAATAACAAAGACTTAATCGGGTGTTAAGCACGGTTTGTGTCGTTGACGCTATATCTATGTTTCTCTTGTTTGTTTTGGCATAGTCTCTTGGTTTCTCGTGTCCTTGAATGTATGCTTAAAATTTGACTAAGTGTTAAAGCAGTTAAGGAATGTCTAAGTATACAAGTGTTGCACTAGAGTAGGAGTGTGACTCGTTGGTAGCCTAGAATGAAGTATGGGTATGCTCTAGGTTAATAGGCGTAGTCTGGACGAAGTATCCTTGGTGTTTCCAAGCAGCCAAGAGAGAAACATCATGGTGTTGCACATCATCAAGAGGTGCACGATCGTAAGGCACATTATGGGGACATGACAAATAGCAAATCATACTCTTGATCATGTACACAAAAGCCTCTATTCATCATGAATATATGCAACTTAATTCCTCGATCAACTCAAAAGGATGTCATACATACTACATAGACCCAACAAAGAAGATGATGCACCAAAAGTAAGGTTGATCTCACAATTCAGCTAGTGATATAGGAACTTTAGTGAATGTTATCTCAATGCTTCCTCCTTGCTTGTTGATTTATCTTCCAATGTGATTGTTTGAACTTTGATTTTATATATGTTGTGGTCATAAATTCTCTTTGTTCCTTTGGGAATCATCATCAATTTGAGAAGAAAAAACCAAAACTTCATTAATGAATGTAGTGTTTATCAACTTATTTTTTAAAATAATGATTTGAAGATGACTTTATTGAATTCATCTATTTGGAAAATGGATAAATCTCAATTTCAATTATTAATATGATTTTTAATTTTCTTAAAATATTATTAAATATTAATTTTCTTAAAAGATTATTAGATATCGTGTAGTGATGCACACATATATTTGACAACTTCCATTCTTCTATGCATAATTTTTTCCAATATTTGAAAATATATTAAAAAAGTTAATAATAAACTATAATGGTCAATTAATTCACAACACTTTCCTTTTCCTTGAACCAATTATGGTCGATTCGTTGCAACACTTTTCCCTTTTTCTTGAACCATTCATTCAAGGATCTTCCAAATATTTCAAGGTTATTTAATTCGTTCCTTGTCATTCTTTGGTAGATACATTTTGAAATATTTTTTGATTTTACTAACCCATTATATGGGTCATTTATACTTTTTGTAAATTAGCTCTTATTCATTATTAATATACATAAAATTACATTATATCTTCATATCTTCAAACTAGAGATGCTACTCCCTATAAGAATGTTTGCGTTTATCAAAAATTGCACATGAAAGACTATTGTAAGAATGTTTGCGTTTATCAAAAAATTGCACATGAAAGACTATTGTAGCATGTCTTAATATAACACAATGGTAATACCTATCGCTACCATTAATAGTCGATTTGAATATAGCTTTTAATTAAAAATAGTATAATTTTAGAAACTATGACCATCTCTAGGTCAAATAGTATTATATTCTAGTCTAAAGAAAAGCTCTTTGAAATATACTATTAAAAAAATCGATTAAAAAAGGAAAGACTAATATAGATTTAAAAAATTGATTAAAAAAGGAAATACTAGGAATTTGATAAAGCTCATGCATGATGTTGGTCCTCTAGTCCCTACTCAACCATTTCCTCTATCCCTCAAATGGATTTTATCATGACCTCGTATTTTTTGTTTAAAAAGTTTAGCTTTTCTAGAATTTCCTTCTCTTACATCTCCTTTTCCTTTATTATATAGGCAACCAGTCTTTTGTTGTGCCATTATAACTAAACCATTCTAAAGAGCTTTGTATCTCAACTTCTAAAAAATATGTGTCAAAAAACTAGTGAAGAAGCTTCTCAGCTACCTCCTTAGTTAATGTATTGATTCGGATTTAGGAGCGGAACGAACTGATTAACAGACTGAATACAATAAATGCAGAGATATGAAGAATAACACAAATATCCAGTGAAAAATATCTTCTATTGAATAAATGAAATAAGCTAAAACTGTAAAACTACAGAACTGAAACACTTGCTCGAATAGCGATAGCTATCTCTGAGAAGAGATGTCGCTGTTATGCGCATCTGTTTGAGAAGAATGATTACAATGAGACTCTAGAGGCATTTTTGATATTACTCATGAATGCCAAATCCCTAGACATCCAAAAAACTAACCCTAGGAGGTGAAACGCCAAAAGTCATGTGGGCCCCTATGGGTAAGTTGGTACCTCAACTTCCTGGGGTCGTAACTTTTGCATATGACCTTCGTTTTAAGCGCGTGATAGCCCATTGGAAAGGTATTTTAGAGAGCTACACATTACGTTGTCAAACTCTGACTTTGTCCACAGTTTCACTGTGGCGAGCCAAAAAAAACATTGTTCAGGGCTCCAAAACGGCCCTGGAAGTACAACAAGATGCGCTAACATGAAAACATACAAAATAAGCTAGTTGGATTAGGTGAGAGGCCACTAGTATCCACCTGGAATATGTGTAAGGCTTCAAACATCCCCATAAGTGTAGAACCCACAATTACAAAGAAGTACAGAAGAACGTGTTGAACCAAAAATTGACAAGAGGAGCCAGTTGGAATAGGTGGATGGCCACCAATATCCACCTGGATCAATCCTCCCCCCTTAGGAAGCAATGGTCTCCATTGTGTTGAGTTCCCCCATCAAGTAAGGAAACTTCTATTGGATTTGGCCCCGGGTGAGCCACTTGCCTTGGTGTAGGAGTTGCCCTGCCTTGACAACCCGATAAAGTTGGATCCTCTATTGGTGATTTCCCTTGACCTGTGTGTCCACTATATGATCAATGGATACCTATTCCATGCAGTCAGGGTTGAGCTATGTTGGTTCCGGTTGTTTTTCGATCTCTAAAGTGTCCAATAATGGTGGAAAATATGGCCGAAGGAGGTCCACATTAAACACTGGGTGCAAGCCAAGGAATGGTGGAGTGTTGAGCTCAAAAGAATTTTTACCCACATCCTTGTTGATGGTGTAAGGTCCATAGAGAAATGGATAGAGCTTTCGATGGGGCCTTGTAAGATGCTCCTTCTGCAAGTGTAAATAGACCTTGTCTCCAACCTGAAACTGGTGTGGTACCATGTGTTGATCATGGTGTTGCTTCTACTTAGCATTGGCTTTCTGCAAAATCTCCTGGACTTGTTGGCAGATATGTTGAATCCACTCAAAGAATCTGGTGTATTTTTCGATCTCAGACTGAACATGGGAAGAGTTTGTATGTCTAGTTTCCAAAGGTAGTGTAACATCAATGGGTCCCAAGGGTTGGAATCCCAATCCCACTTGAAATGAAGAGCCCTCTTGTAACTTTGTTGAACATAGGGGAGACTCCTATCCTATGTACGTGGATGCTTAGAGTTGTACATGCGCAGGCTGTGCACAATCATCTGAATGACGACCTCTATTTGGTCATCTGTTTGGGGGTGGAAAGCGATGGATTTAGTAAGCTTGGTGTCCAATAGTGACCAGAGACTCGACCAAAATGTGTTGAGGAACCTGTTGTCACGGTCGGAAATGATGGTATGTGGTATCCCAAAATGGACCCACACTCGTTCAAAGAAGAGCTTAGCATTATCTACCGCTGTGATGTTCTTATTGTGGGCTGTGAGGATGGCCATCTTCGAAAACCGATCAAGGAACACAAATACACAATCATTGCCTTGCTTGGTGGATGGAAGGCCAGACATGTAATCCATCGAGATGGATTCCCAAGGATTCTCGGGGGTAGGAAGAGGGGTGTATAAGCCTTGCTTCTTGATGGTTGGCTTGGAAATGGCACAGACAATGCAAGATCTGATATACTTGTTGACGTCATGTCGAAGTTTTGGCCAATAACAGTGTTTCTGGAGAATGGCCACAGTTTTCACCATGCCAAAATGTCCTACCACCCGATTGTAGTGGGATTCCCAAATCATCTTTGCACACTCGCATGCAGGAACACAGAGATGGCCCAGATGGCATAACAACTCATCTTGAATGTGAAAATCGGTGACAGTTGCGCCTGTACCCAAGAGCTGATAGGTGGTGGCGAAGTCTAGATGTTGTTGATAAAGTTGGGGCCACTCAAATGCCTCATGTTCACAGGAATGGAGCACAATGGTGAGTGCAGCTACAAGAGGTCGACTGAGACAATCAATGACATGATTTGTGCTCCCTATCTTATACTTGATGTTGAGATTGAACTGTTGCAGGTAGGTGGACCACTTTTGATGGCGGTCATTCTGCAACTTCCCCTATGTCTGTATGAACTATAGAGGCTTGTGATCAATGTGGATGATCGTCTCCTTTCCCAGAATGTAATGTTTCCATTGACGACAGAATTGTACAATGGAATACATTTCCTTGTCATAGGTGGGGTATTTCCGGATAGTATATGAGAGTGTCTCACTATGGTATGCCACTAGATGACCATGTTAAGTGAGAACTGCGCCTACAACATATTCAGATGCATCAGTCTCAATCTCGAACGGTTGTTGCAGATTAGGAAAGGAGAGTATTGGAGATGAGCACAAGTGATGCTTCAAATCATCAAATGCTTGTTTTTTTCCCTTTCCCCGCACGGACTTTTCCTTTCCACCGCCCTAGGTCACGTGGTTGAGGGCCCATGCAATATGCGAGAATCCCAACACAAACCGTCGGTAGAAATTGACCAATCCCAAGAAGCTCTGAAGCTCAGTTAGTGTGGTCGGGGCTGGCCAATCACAAATGACTTGGATCTTAGCAGGATTGACATGTACCCCATGCTCATCAACAATGTATCCCAAGTATTGGACCATGTTCATGCCAAAGGAACATTTTTCCAAGTTGGCATATAGCTTGTGTTGTCACAGAGTGCTCAAAACCTATTGAATATGTCACATGTGCTCCTCCCAAGTTCTACTGAAGATGAGGATGTCATCCAAATATACCACCACAAAAGAGTTGGTGAAGGGTATCAATACATCATCCATCAACATCATAAAAGTGGTTGGTGCATTTGTTAGGCCAAAGGGCATGACCAACCATTTGAAGAGACCTTCTCTAGATTTGAAAGTTGTCTTCCAGACATTAGTTGGTTCGATGGGAACCTGGTGGTAGCCATACATTAGGTCAATCTTGTTGAAGAACTTTTCCCCCTTGAGTTAGTCAAGAAGGTCATCAATCCTAGGAATTGGGTACCATTTTCTGACTGTGATTTTTTTTAATTCTCTGTAATCAATATAGAGTCGCCAGGTCCCATCCTTCTTTTGCACTAGTACAATATGGTTTCTGCAAGGGGAGGAGATGGGTCTAATGTGCCCCTTTTGAAGAAGCTCTTGGATCTGACGCTTGATTTCATCATTTTCCATCAGCGAGTGACAATATACTAGTCCATTAGGAAGAGGTGCATCGAGGGTTAGATCAATAGGATGCTTGACTTGGCAGTGTGTCAGTACCCCGGTGGGTGAGGAGAAGATGCCTATGTACTCTTCCACAGTCCTGTCCACTTGCTTCTACTGCAAAGAGAGGCCATGGATGTGGCGACGACCTTCTGCTTACTGTGAGAATGGATCACAAAGAAGACGAACTTCCCGGTCTGTGAAATGACCTTATTGCATTTCTTAGCAGATATTAAAGAAATAGTGGTAGGCGATGCTATATCTGGTATCATGTACAATTGTCTACCCAAAGTAATAATAACATTGCAGGATCTAGACTCATACAAAGCATGACACTTTCACAAATATGGTTGTCCTAAAAGAACATCACAAACTTCAAGGGGAGAAATATCACACAATACCTCATCTTTGAAGGGCTTGATGTCGTAGGGCAGATGACATTGTTGGCTGACACATAGATCTCTTCCTTGGCGAAGCCAACTGATGGTGTAGGGTTGCGGGTGCAGTGTCATCGGCAGGTCCAACCGCTTGACGACCTCTGTTGAGATCAGGTTCTTCTGACTGTCGCTATCAACAATGAAACAAAGTGGAGCCCCCTTTACCCACATCTGTGAGTGAAAGAGGTGTTCCCCTTCCTATGGTTCTTCTGGTTCGCTTGGTTGAACTTTGGTGGTAGAGACAGTGGCATTGGGTTCAACATCGATAATCTACTTCCCTCCTAGATTTGATTCAGAATCAAAATCGGCCTCTAACTCAGAATCCTTCATCTCTGCCATGAGTGATTGCTTGGAGCGACATTCTTCAGTGTTGTGCCAAGGGATTTTATGGTATTTACACCATTTTCCTGTGTCCTTCTTCGTCTTTTCATTTCACTTCTTGTGTTGTGACTTGGACTGGTTTTCCTGAGAGTGGCCATCTTTTATTTGTCCCTTGTTGTGTGGGTTGGGGCCTCCTTTTCCTTGCTTCTGTTGTGAGGAGTTTTCAGATCCAAACTCTTGCCTCTTCTGCTTAAATTTATGCTCGATCTTAACAACATATCTATAAGTCGTACCCAATGAGGCGATGTCCAGAAACTTCATTTCTATTTGAATGTATCTGTGCAAACAATCGTGATATTTGAGAACCAGATGTCGCTCAAAGTCTTTGATACCCAACTTGGTGCACAAGGTATGGAAAATATTGGTGAAATCTGGTACTGTCTGGTCCCTTTCTTGACGTAGGGTGGTCCATCTGGTGTATTGGTCATCGTAGCTTCCAACAGGGTAGTATTTTTCTTTAATGGCATCCCGAAAGGAATCCCATGTAGGGGAAACCACAAATATTGCATATTCCTCTATGGCCCTTTGCTCAGAGTAAGTGTCCCACCAGTCCTTAACATGGGGGATGACCTCGAGGAGTGCAAAAGTAATATTTTTCCTATCGAAAAAATTATGGACCGAAAAATACCCTTCGAGCAGATTCAACCATTTATCTACAACATTCGCATCTATTAGTCCTTCAAATAATGGAATATCAAAATTTACATGTACCCTGAATGGGGTTGCATGGTCGTTTGATGAATATGATTCTCCTATGGGCAGTCGCCGAAGGATCTATGCAAATTTGTCCATCATTTCATTCCTTTGTCATGCAAGGGCTTCCTCGAGCAACATTTTAAAAGGATCTCTTGCTCCATCATCTTTCTTTTTGTCTCCCATGGGTTTTTTTCAGGCTCAGCCTGGCCGATCTTGCAATGGCTTGATTGGTTCGAGTCCCAACTTCTTGTACCCAAATCTTGTCGGGGACATGCACGAAGAAAAATAAATGAAGACCAGACCACTCTGATACCACTGATCCAGATTTAGGAGCTGAATGAACTGATTAACAGACTGAATACAATAAACACAAAGATATGAAGAACAACACAAATATCCAATGAACAATATCTTCTATTGAATAAATGAAATAGGATGAAACTGTAAAACTGCAGAACTGAAACACTTGCTCGATTGGTGGTAGCTATCTTTGAGAAGAGATGTGTATTATACACACATTCGTCTGAGCATAATGATTACAATGAGGCTCCAAAGGCCTTTTTGATATTACTCATGAATTCCAAAACCCTAGACATCCAAAAACCTAACCCTAGGAGGTGAAACGCCAAAAGTCATGTGGGCCCCTATGGGTAA
>JZKD02S2144792.1:127054-140345 GCA_000966675.3 Picea glauca
GTAGCTGGTGTTGGACTCTCTCTGGGAGAAAACCACTCCCCGACAGACTCCCTCACTTGGAGAGAGTTTCTCACAGGCCTGACAACTCGATTCTTCAACCAATTTTCAACTCAGTTACCGCAAGTTCAATATAACAGCAACATCAACAACCTTTGGGTAACTCATGGGTGACAACAAGAACATGAAACTTGGGTGTGGAACCAGGAAACGAAAACAAGACACTAAGACACAACACGGTTCATGTAACACCCGTTTGCAGGATGTGTGATAAGAAATTCACGTAGAGGTCGAACAAAGACTCAACAGTTCGAATAAAGGTCTATCGGTTCCTCCATAAAACATCACAGGCTTCGGTTTTCAGAGTTGCGTGAGGCTTGCAGAACTCAAATGCAGAGATCCCTCGGTTCATACAACGAATGACAGAATGGGGAACGAACCCCCATCATGACTCAATTCTTGGGTTAAATTGCATGTGCCTGGGCTGACAGATGTCACCAATGAGGCTACATGCGCTCCATCAACATGCATTCCCTCTTGCACACGTTCCCCCTTCCAGGAACTTAGGATAAAGACACACCTTTCACATAACTTTTGGAATAATAATAAATTATTATTCCTAAGGACTTAAGCCCCTAAGCTTAACCCCTAGGCTCAACACTTAGCCTCTCTTTCCAATCTTTAAGCCCATTTTCCCTTACCCACCTTGTGGAAGCTTAGTCCCCCATCACTCTTTCTTCATGGTCGATATGCACGCAACGATGTTTAATCTTTATTAATGTTATGCATATTACATATAAAAAAACAAGCTCTTGGCCTTTCAGACTTAGGCTCTCCGGCCTAATAAACACATAATCCCACCAGCTTATCAATACTTGGCTCACCAGCCTACAAAACATATTACAACATGACTCGTCCTTGGGGATATTACAAAAATCCTCCAATTCTTACAACGAAGAATTGTACTTGAAAGGTGAGCTAGGATTTTCCTTCGATCCTCCCAGTTCAAGAAACATGGGGAAATGGTTAGAGAAGCAAACCAATCCCATCCAATATTGATAAGAGCCAATATATTGTAGAATAGAAAGATGTGAAAGGAAGCGACCTAATATTTTGGAGACCCCTTCATTCCTAATTTGATTATTGACCCAAGTCGGACTTAATTGAATGGGATCAACATCCACTAGGATTGATGATTCAATCTTATCTAAAAAGAAACTAACCATTCAATCTTCCCATGCCGAAATCTCCCATAATTCATCTCGGTTGACTGCAAAATTAAGATCGCCTCCACTAATTACCTTGTCAGAGCTAAAAATCTTGAGTGCAAATACCTAGTTCCAAAAGACGTCCTTTCCCTCATAAGGACCATATATATTGAGAAAGGTTATGATACGATCCAACTCCTTGTAGTAGAACCTAGTGAATAGCCTTGAAAAAATAGGGAAACAATTTATAATTCCACAAGAAGGTGAAAAACCTATGATGAGACCACTAGAGTCTCCATCTTAATCCACTACAGTGAAACCCTATACCGAGGGAAGTTTAATTAGCTCAACAATGAGTGGGTCACTACATCCCATCATTTCTTGAATCAAAACGACCTCCTATATGTCCAAATCGATGAGACGTTTTAGGGAGTGTTTTTTGTCCCTCCACCCCATGCCCCTCACATTTACTAACATGATAATCACGGTGAGCCCGCTTTAGGGGATAGTCTATCTCTAAGGACCCCAAAGATAAGACGTTGACAACCTTTTGAATCTTCATGGGAAGCACGTTCCTGCACACTTTTTAGAGTAGTTGTGTGCCCTACCTTGAATTTCCTAGTGTCCTTTATAGAGTCAAACCCCAACCCCCCAGATGAAGGCTTCCAGTGAGAAGAAATCCTCGGCCTTAAAAAATATGGCTCTCTACCTAGTGACCCAAAAGTTGAGCCTGAAGAGTGGGCCTTATCATTCCTTAACAATCTAAGAGAGGAGCTCTCAACATCCTTTTAAAGGTCAACAACAAAGGGCCCCATGTACAACAATGTGCAATGTCAAACCCTCATAAACAACAAGACTTGTGACAAAATCATGCCCCTGACTAAGATTACTCGATGAAATGGTCACTAAATTTGAATTTGAAAAACTAGAGGCAATGTGTAACGTTCCCAACCACCCAGGTTGGGCCACACCACACAAAAGTCTCTTTTTTTTTGGATGGTTTATAATTAAACTCCACCAAATGAAAATAATCCTCCCATTTGGATGGTTTATCCATCATAGACATCCTCAACATATCTTCAATTACTTGATTCACCCTCTTTGTTTTCCAATCTGACACTGGATGACAGGTTGTGCTAAAGTTCAGATTGGTCCCAAATCCTTTGAAGAATCATTTGCAAAAATTTGATGTAAATTTTGGATCTTTGTCAGACACAATTGTCTTGGGTATACCATGTAGCCGAGAAACTTCTCTCATATAAATATCAGTAATGTTGGTTGCCTTGTGAGTGAGCTTTACTGGAATGA
The DNA here is from genome assembly GCA_000966675.3 of Picea glauca. NCBI lineage: Eukaryota > Viridiplantae > Streptophyta > Pinopsida > Pinales > Pinaceae > Picea > Picea glauca. Next base: position 129,568 of record JZKD02S2144792.1, read on the forward strand.
AGTGGGTAGCTTTAGTAATCTTATCCACCACCACCATGATGGAATCATGTTGTTTGGTTGTTTTGGGAAGCTTGGTGATGAAATCCATTGTTACAACTTCCCATTTCCACTCAGGAATGGGTAATGGTTGTAACAGACCAATTGGGTGTCTTGCTCAGCCTTGAATTTTTGACATTCCAAACACTTTGCAATAAAATCAGCAACCTCTTTCTTCATACCTGGCCAATAATATTGGCTCTTGACAACCTTAGTAGTCTTCCGGTAACCCATGTGTTCAGCATAAAGAACATTATGCATTTATTTTAATATCATACTTTTCAATTCCTGAGAATTTGGCACATGAATTTTGCCTCTGTATAAAAGAATTTCATTCTCTTTTAATTCAAAATTCTCAATTTTTTGCTGCAAAATACCTTGTTGTAATTTTGTCTCTATTTCCATGTGTTGTAGATCTGATTTTGCAGCCTCTAAAATTATGTCTTTCACATATCATGTTTACATGCTAATGGTTGTAGCATACATCTCATTCAATTTCCTACTGAGTGCATCATCCTCCTTGTTCTCTTTACCTGTGATATGCTTTATATCAAAGTCATATTTACTGAGGAATTCTGACCACCTGCTTTGCCTGGAATTTAGAGTTGGTTGTCCAAATAAATATTTCAGACCACTATGGTGTGTCCTCAACTCGAATATTTTCCCCATGAGGTAGTGCCTCCACATATTCAAGGCATGCACCATGGTTTCCAATTCCAAATCATGGGTGGCATAGTGTTTTTCATGTTCCTTTACTTTTCTTGATTTGTAGCACACTACATGTCCATTCTGACTAAGAACTCCACCAAGTCCTTATTTACATTCATCTATGCATATAATGAATTCTTCATTTGGATCAACAATCCTCAATATTGGAGCACTAGTCAACACATACTTAAAGTGTTGGAAACCTCTCCCTTCTTTTGCAAGGAAGTGATTGGGTGTGCAATCTTTGAGAATCCTTCAATAAATCTTCTGTAGTAACCTACAAGTCTCATGAATGATCTCACCTCAAAGACATTCCTTGGTTTTGGCCACCCTTCAATGGATTTTATCTTCTCTAGGTCCATTGTTATCCCTTTCTCTGAAATAATATGCCCCAAGTAATGTATACGCCTCTAGTAGAATGGGCACTTGCTCAACTTTGAAAATAGTTGATGTTATCTCAATAATTGTAGCACCATACTCAAGTGTTGCTCATGCTCTTCTTCAAAATTTGAGTAAATAAGTATGTCATCCAAAAATTCAATGACAAAATTATCTAGGTATTCTCTGAAAATACCATTCATTAAACACATGAATACATCTGGTGCATTTGATAACCCAAATGACACCACTGTGAACTCATAATGTCCATACCATGTTCTGAAGGTAGTCTTGCTATTGTCTTCTTACTTAATTCTTACCTGGTGATAACCTAACTTGAGATCGATCTTAGAGAATACTTTAGCATCTTTCAGCTAATCAAATAGATCATCTATCCTTGGAAAAGGATACTTGTGGTTCACGATTACATTGTTCAACTGCTTGAATTCAATGCAAAGCCTCAAGGTTCCATCCTTTTTCTTCACGAATAATACTAGGGCACCCCAAGGTGACACACTTGGGCGTATATACCCCTTCTTTAGAATTTCTTCCAGCTGCACTTGCAACTCCTTCAATTCTAGTGCACTCATCCTATAAGGAGTCTTGAATACTAGGGCTTCTCCAGGCATCAAATTTATGGAGAAATCAATATCTCTCTTGGGTGGCAACCTCGGTATTTATTTAAATACATCTTCAAACTATTTAGGATTGCATAATCTTCGATACTTGGTACTTTATTCTTAGGTGCCTCCTCCATATGTGTTGCAAATACTTGACATCCTTTCTTGAAGTTTTTCTTTAGCTGCAAGGTTGAAACTTCTCTGATGGTTACTGCTCTTGGAATACCATGAATTATCCTTAGGTTCCCTTCTTCATCCAAGCAGGTAAAATCCTTATTATAACAGTCTAGAACATGATGATGTTGGTCCAACCAATCCATACCGATTAGGCAGTCATATGATCCCAAAGGTATGATATTCAAATCTTCCCTTGTGCTTAATCCATTAATGTCTATTGGGAATGCATTAACCATCTCATTAATATTCATTTTAGCTCCTATAGATAGTTGCACCAACCAAGGTTTACCAAGCTTGCTTCTTGGCAATTGAAATATTTCCACCATCTTAGGATCTAGATAACTATGACTAGCTCATGAATCAATTAAAATAGCAATGGGTTGGTTGTTGATCTTACCTTCCACTTCAATCACATGTGACATAAACTCATCTTGCTTGTTATCCATAGCTGCATAGATCCTAGGTATATTTTTGCTTATGTCATCCACTGTTTCAACTTGTTGTACATTGTGAACAATCCTCACTTTTTCACCTCTGTGAGGGAAATATTTGTACATAAGATCTCCCCCAAAACCCCAACATTAAATAGGTGGTTGCCTTGGTCTTTTCCCAATTGTCTCAGTCATCTTGGGTTCCTTAGGAGCTGGTTCTCCTTGAGAATTATTTTGAAAGAATGGTGGCTTTGTCCCCTTCCTCCTATGTTCCATATTTCTCTTCTTCTTGTCTTCCCATTCCTTTTGGAAAGTTGGTATTCCTCTATGATGATCATAAAGGCATTTAAATCTCCTTATGGTTTCTTCTAGTGTCTTGGGATCATCATGCTATATCTTTTCACTGATAAATGATGGCAGCCCACTCAGGTACCTTTGAATCTTAACTTGTTCATCCTTGATGAAGGAAACATATTTTAGCAGATCCAAGAACCTCCTTTCATACTCATCTATGGTCATACTCCCAAACTTGATTTCAAAGAAATACTTCATCTTCTTATCATAGTATCGTTTAGTTAAGTGCTTCTTTTGAAAATTCCTTTTGAATTCTCTCCAAGTAACCTTTTTCTCATCAACGTGTTGCACTTGCACAAACTGATCCCACCACATTGATGCTTTTCCTTTGAGTTGATATATGGAAATTATTCCTTCTACCTGTGAAGAGTAATGATGAAACCGAAAATACTTTCACATGCCCAACAACCAAGTATCAACATGTTCATCCTTCTTTTATTCACCATCAAATGTAGGTGGTTTGATTTTATTCATTTCTCCCTATAGCTCATCCACTCTGGACTTCTTCTTATGCTTCCTAAAAGGGGATGTACTTGAACTACTGTGTGTTCTCCTAGTTGAATGTCTTGGGGAGTGATGGTGATTCCTACCAACAATTATGGTTCTTCTCCTCTTATCATGAGACCGAGTACTCCCTGATTTGCTTGACTCGGTCTCCTTATCCATATAATTCTATATTTTGTCCAAGCTCTGCATTAACTTGATGTTAAAACCTTCTTGTTTCTCTTTGGATTTTATAATATTTCCATTATCAGCTTTATAACTGTAGACATCATTTTGCAAACTTTTTATGGTCTCCACCAAGTTCATGGTCTCTTCCTTTCCGTCTTCTCCATGCCCATTGGATTATGTTACTGCAACATCCACACCCATACAAAAAATTATGCTTGCATCTTCATAATTGTAAGTTCCTTAGGCATAATTCATGTCTTGGTTTACCGATCTAGTTTCTGAATTCTGCTTATGTCGAATTATGTTCTTGGTTCTACAAAATCTCATGAAATAATTTATTTCTGATTTCTTCTGAATTCTTAAAATATTTTTTTTTATACATTCTTGTGTGAATACATGGACTTTGCTGTTTGTGAATCCTCGTGACTAATTCTCATGTCCCCCCTTTAAAACATTTGAGCAAAAATACTATTAATGGCATTACAAAGAAGATAATTGTGTTAGCTTGAGCATCCTAGCTTCGATGTTGAACCACTGTCTAATTATCTTCGAATTAGATCTTGACTGTTAAAATATTTTACTGTGGGTCTAAGGTCTTCATTTCTTCCCTTCAAATTTCCGTGGCCTCCAAAATACACTCTCGCATTCCACCGTCCTTAAATTACTCCCATACTTAGAATTTTTTACTGTATTCACGGGCTCATGGGTGGCAGACTCATAACCTATCTTCATACCTTCCATGAACCCACCACCAACACTTAGCTTATTTTTCCTTCGCGGATTCACGGACTCGCGGACTCATAATATTGTAACCTTCCTTTCATAAGTCTATCCGAGAAATCTCAACACTTAACTATTTTTCCATATACGCGGATTTGCGGACTCATAATCTTGTAACCTTCCTTTCATAAGTCCGTCCAAGAAGTCTCAACACTTAACCATTTTTTTCCATCTATAGAGACTCCCAGACTCATAATTTTGTAACCTTCCTTTCATACGTTCGTCCAAGAAGTCTCAACACTTAACCATTTTTTTCCATCTACCCAGACTCACAGACTCATAATCTTGTAACCTTCCTTTCATAATTTCGTCTGAGAAGTCTTAAAACTTAACCATTCTTCCATCTCTTACCGTAGTTTCGTGGGACTGACAGTTGGCCTGCCACATGGCTTCACATCACCTGTCAATTTTCATCCCATCCAACATGTACCTGCCACTGTGGCAATACACGTCTTTCTTCTACCACGTCAACTGACATGTGGCATCCATGTCATGCTGACATCATCGTATGGAAAAATACCCAAGTTTTTCCGATTTTTCTTATGTTTGAAATTTCCAAAAAGGCTCAATTCTTCACATTACCCATCAAATTTCTCTCAATTTTATTGCAGTAATTTAATAAAACAAGTTGCATACATACTCTAAAAATTAATTTTCTGTGAATTTCCACTTCAACATTCTGCTAACTTGGCCCATCCAGGCTTAGTGTTGAAAACTAGGCTCTGATACCACTTTATAACATTCCCATTCACCTAGGTTGGGCCACGCCACACAAAACTCTCTCTCTCTCTCTCTTTTTTTACAGCTCTAATACCACTTTTTAATGTCCCCATTACCAACAACTCAAAGAAATTTCTCTGATACCACATTGTACCATTCTCAATCACCTGTTGGGCTATGCCACTTAAAATTTTGAACTTTGATACTAATTTGAATCATAAAAATATTATGAAAATGCACAGATTCATACAAAATAATAATAGAAAATATGCATACAACATATGCAAGAAAACCCATGAAAACAAATGCATAAATAATAATGCACCACCTGAGTTAACATGCAATTAAATTACTGAAATGTTCTACATATGAAAAGAGTTGAGCATAATAATAATAATAATTTATAAACACCATTATCATAGAGATTCCATAGTAGACAACACATAATTATACACGTCGTAAATAAAATAAGCACATGAAAGATACTTATCTCATGAAATAAACACCAACTGCATGCAGACCTTCCACGTTCCTCCCAGCCTTAGACCACGCCACTCATAAAATCTCGGCAGTGGTTTACCCTCGAGCTGGGGATAAATTCCACCTGGGTAAAGGATTTCTATCCAAGCTAAGGTCTCTTTGACAATATACAACTTAGACACGTGTGCCAACTCAAACTAATAGCCTACAGTCCCTCATTCCCCACATGCATGTCCCACCCCAGGAAGTGTGCCCCTTCTCTGCTAAAAAATCCTTCGGTTGCCCCACATCCCTTCTAGGGCTTCAACAACAAGATGAACAAGAAGTCTTAGAGCCCTATAATTGCAGTTTGGCACCTTGGGAAATCAATTCCCAGTAGTTCTCTCACCTGGAGAAAATGATCACGAGCCTGCCAACCTGCTTCTTTCGTGTCCTACGGGCCTGAAAACCCACTTCTTCATTGTCTTATGGGCCTGACAACCCGCCTCTTCAGTCTAGCTCCAAAACTAACCAAAGTCCTGATACAGGTGCAGATACAGGGGTTTGTAGCATGAAGGTACAAATTAAAGTCCCCTAGAGGTAGTGAGGTGCGAACGATAATGGAAAGATGCCCCCCAAAGGAACTAAATTTCCCCAATTATATTTCATGTTCCCACTTGACACTTGTCATGTTGGGAATTATCTTGGTTCCACCTGGATTCCCTCACAAGGTGATATGTTCCTCAACATAATGACTTAGGATATATTTAAATATCCATACTTTATACTTTATACATTTTTGGGAATATTAATAAAATAATCCTTTGGGCTTAAGCCCCCTAGCTTAGCCTCCTTTTCCCATTTTGGTGGAGTTTAGGCCCCCATACTATTTTACATGGCTGGTCTGCAATAGTGACGTGTTTTCGTTAAAACTGAGTGTGATTGCATTTTACAAAAATATGTTCATTGGCCTTTCAACTTCTAGCTCACTAACCCAATAACCATACAGGAACTCTAGCCCCAAAGTATCATGGTTCATCATCCTTTATATACACTTACATTTATATTTACAATGGGGTTTGGTTTAGGGGTATTACACAATGTTCTTACTAGGATCACGTAGAAGCATTGCACTATCAAACCAAAGTGTCTCCAATCTGCTCCATTGTGAGGGCATATAATCCATATCTCCCTCAAAAAGGTTCAATTGCGACTGATCTCCAAATTATCCTTGACCTTGCTAACCACAAAGATAGGAATATCACCGACACAAAAATCATTCTTGCTAGCAGATGCAACTGCTCCAATGGCCGTTCTTTCTTTTCCCCTAGAACTGAGTTTTGAAAAGAGTGCAACACAGGGGATTCCCTTCCTTCAGTAACTAGAGGAGAATTGGCCTTATCCTTTGAGACCTGGTTCTTTACTCACTGATTTTTTTTGCAAAACTTCAAAGTACAGTCCACAAGGATATGACCCACCCATGTCAACGGGAACAACAGAAACACATGTTGATATAGTCCAATGGATGTGTATAAGATTTCTCCCCCAACATCAGATCAATAAATTCATAAAGACCATGTTGAGGATCCAATTCAACATGGATTTGAGCCAAAATTATGAAATTATGAGATTTATAACTAAGATCTGAGGTGATGAATTCTCCTAAAGCCTCACCAATATCCTTTAACCCATCATCAGTCCAAATTTCTAGTGGGAGACTGGATAATTTAATCCAGGTAGACATACTAGATAGGGATTCCTCCTTGGCATCAAAGAGCAGGTGCCAGGAATTAGCACATAATAAATGACGGTCCCAATACCAACACCATGTTAAAGCAGCTCCAACATCTTCTCGTGACTAAAAAATAAACTTGATACATCCACATGAGAGATGGAAGATCAGAGAATAACCAATTAAAGAGACCTAGTTCACTTCAATCCAAGAGTTTAAAGAACCCACCAACGTTCTTCATCCACAAAACTTTCCCATGAAAGCTCAACCCTCTAGAGCAACAATTTAATTGACCTGCAAGTCCTCCCCCACCACTAGTGAAACACCTCCCCCACCACTAGTGAAACACCTCCCCCACTAGACTTCACAACTTTCATGTGCTTCTTGCCAGGCCTCCTTCACACACAAGGATCTCCACCTCCTTGAAGCTTGGCTAACCTTAAATTGCTTCCCACAAACCCTAAATGAACCTCGCTTCCATGAATCTGCATAGGATTTTTCACTGCTCTCGACTCTAGAATGGAAAAAATAGATTGAAAAGATCTAGTATTCACCCCTTCTTGATTCCCCAAGGGCTCATGTGAGACCTCCCCCTTAAAAACTTCGATAGATTGTATTGGAACTAGATTAGATTGTCCCAAAGAATCCTTGAAAGTTCCCAACCTAACTGAATTTGTACATGTTTCAATTGAATAGCACCTAACGCAGTTGTCCGAAGTAGGAGAACTGACATCCATTGAGGGTAGATCACATGCCAAAACCACTGATAGATTTGCAAAACTCTATCCTCTAAATAATCTACCAACAATAGATAATCATCCATCTCAATGGGCTCACGACCAAAACAAAGACAATTACTACTCTAGTCAAGCGAGCCTTGTGCATAACCCTAAAAACCCTCGATGACCATCTCTTCCAAATTCACCACACATATAAATAATTGAGATTAAATTTATTGTTATTATATATATTATAAAGTACTTTTATTTCAATATATAAATAATCTTGTTTTTTTTTTTGTAATCTTGAACCTTTTTTACTTGGCGAGGGATTGCCTTGGCTAAGATGCCATGACCCAAGGGCATCTAAGCCGTCAAAGTCAACCGGGGATCGCACCCGGCTTGGACCACACAAACCCTTAACATGGCTAGATTTGAGGTGTCCCCAAGGGTTTCAAACTGATGATTTTCACTTACAGAGTGCCTTAACAATGCACTCACTCACCAACTGCTCTAGACCTCGGGGACAATATGATCTTGTTATTATAATATTATTTTTATATAAAATTATTTGTGGATTATTATTATTATTTAGTTGTTATTAAATTTATTAGTATTTTAGTTTTAGTTTTGAATAAATATTATATTATTGTTTTATATTTAATAAAGATGTGTATAAGGAGGTGATCACTCTAATCTAGAAGATTGTTAAAATAAGAACACACTCTCATGAATTGAACAATTCCCAAAACCCCATGGGATGAAATTTTGTGACACTAATAGGATTGAAAATGAAAATTTATCTTAAAGTGTCATGCTTATATCCAAATTATATCACAATTTCAAAATATTTGTGACATGCGGACCTCCTTAACCTTCTAAGTCATCAAAACTATGGTGATATTGGAATATTTCTCTTAATACTTTTTTTAAATAAAAATAAAATTCTAAAAAAATCCAAGTAGTCTTTTACCTTTTTTAAGGTCGAATATACTAATTCTGGTCTTAGAAGATATTAATCATCATCATCATAATCATAAAAATTGGTTCAGATTTCTTTTATTTTAATATTTAATTTAATTTGATTATTATATTCATAAAAAAATTATTAATCATTATTATTATTTCATTGAGATTAAATCTTATTATTTTATCATTTTTTATTTATTTATAAATGTTACATTAATGATTATTATTTTATTTATATATTTTTAAGGTTGGTTCATGTATATATGTATTAGTTATTTATACTAATTAATTTACAGTTTCTGTCCAGACACGTCCTTCGATCCTCAAATAATTAGTTTTAACATATTTTATAACAATGAGATGACAAATTTGAGATTTGGGATGACACATTTGAGATTTGGAATGCTCCGTCACAAAATATAAGCACGGTGTTTTTTCTCAAATAGAGTTACCTACTAATGCTTCAAATTATTTTATTTTTAATTATATTAAAAATATACTGATGTGGCAATGGACTATGTAGGGTCGGTGAGAATGAAAAATGACGAATAGAGTATGTGGAGCGCAGCGTAGAGTGGATTAAGAATCATAAGAAGTGGGTGGCCTCTTATCATATTCACTCGACCAAGCACGAATGCAATTCTTTTTAATATCAATATTAAAAACAATTTTATTTAAAATTTAAAAATATTTGATATAAACAAAATAGAATTAATGAATTCATATATAATAAACAATAAATAATAATATAATAATATAATTCTTCGTATAGGCTTTTAGGATAAGTACTTTGGTGGGTCCAACACCTGAGGATGGTTTGCCAGTTATAGAATTGGGACAGAGGATAGTGTTGGGCCTCAAATTCGAGACTGCAAGTACGCTAGAGCAGGGGGTTCTCACGAAACAAATGTCGCACTGCATGGAGATTTGGATTGACAAATCATTCACCACAGCTTCGATTTAAATGATAATAAGAGGTCACATGTTCAAATCCAGAGGGGGTAGGGTATGTATACCTTTGTAGACTTTACTAGTCAAATGGCTGGACATAGGGGGGTCCCTTGTCCCACAAACAAGGGGGTCTCATACACCAATTTGGTGTGCTGGCTTGGCCGTGACCTTAAAAATAGATTATTATTATTATTATAATAATTTAGATAATATTCTATATTTTTTTATCTATATTTTTAAATTTGAAGGTAACTTACATTTTTGGAGTTCAACGTATCATCAAATCATTATTCTATATCTATTTAACTTTGAATATATCAAGTATTTTGAGGGATAAAATCTCTGAAGATGCAAACTTTTTTTAGAATTCAAAACTTAAAAAAATTTAAAGATTTACACTTCCAAAAGATTTAATCCCTTTAAACACTTAATAAATCCAAAATTAGATAAATCTAGACTATTTAAAATCTTTAATCACTAAACTAACAACATGCAAAAGATAAACTTATTTTTACCTCTACATAAATATAACTTGTTATCTTTTCTATATAGAATGAACCTTCACAAGTTTGACCCATTCCATTGTGATTATACAAGCCTTAAGTGGCCTTCGAACTGATAAGGTGTGTGTAATCCCACAAATGTTGCTCCCATTTGCACGGTGAACTGGTTTAGAGAATATAAAGGTCGAATAGATTCAAACTCAAACCCGCGGTCTGGGTACAAATTTCTCTTTTCTCCGATTGATCCCGAGGCCTGAGGCACAAGGTTTCGAACCCAAGGCCTATGATGCCCTCTGCGATGAGGCTCAAGGAAGTATTAAGTTTTAAAAACAATAAATGTTAACACCAGCGAGCGATTAGTTTAAAATATACTAATAAACATATATATCAAACAAATTTTACATAGGCGTATATCACATTTTAAAGCTCTATTCTTTTATTAACTCTTTATGTAATTACAACCAATGTGATTATAATAAAAATCACAATTCACGTGTATAAATAAAAATCACTATGCAAATATATTTAAATATATATCGCAAATAAAAAACACAATTCACGTGTATAAA
>JZKD02S2144792.1:142295-156959 GCA_000966675.3 Picea glauca
GGTTCCATCTTAATCAAGCTTTGATAGCTTTTATTGTATGCAAATTCTACAAGAGGTAAAAACTCTTCCCATTGGTTATGTTGATCCATTACATACATGTGCAACATGTCTTCTAATATATGATTTATTCTTTCAGTTTGTCCATTGGTTTCTGGATGGTACACTATACTAAAATTAAGTTTTGTTCCCAACGCCTCTTGGAATCTTTTCCAAAACCTTCTTGTAAACACTTATCCTCTATCAGAGATTATCTTCTTTGGAATTTCATGCAATCTCAACACCTTGTTGATAAATAATCTTGCAATTTTTGGTGCTTGATAAGTATTCTTTACTAGAATGAAATGGGCACTTTTAGTCAAAGTGTCTATTACTACAAGGATAGAATCATGTCTTCTCAATATCATAGGTAATCCTACTATAAAATCCATCAAAATCACTTCCCATTTTGATTCTGGTATCACATGTGGTTGCAATAATCCTACTAGGTGTCGATGCTCAACCTTGACTTGTTGACATTCAAGGCATTTATCAACATAATTAGTAATGTATTTCTTCATTCCATTCCGAAAGAACAACAATTTCATATCCACATTCATCTTATTTACCCTTGGATGAGTCATAAACACTATTCTATGAGCTTCTCTTAAAATTAAATTTTGAATCTCACCATTCGATGGCACATAAATCCTTCCACAAAATCATAATAAATCATCATCATCTCACTGTCATCTAAGGTGTATCCTTCATATTTTAGAATTATCATCACTTCATTTTATAATTCCAATTTAACTTCCTTGTACCATTCATCTTCTAATTGTAATTTCATTTTTTTCTCACAAATACTTCTCCAATAATAAAATCGAGAAAATGTGTGCCCATGACTCCAAGCGTTTTCCACTCTATTCATTCTTCCCTTAATGTATGATATATTAAAACCATACTCACTTAATAATCCTTTGTCTAGCATTGATATTACTTTGTGTAAACATGTATTGAAGTCCATGATGATTTTTCTTCAACTAAAATTGTCTTCCAACTAGATAATGTCTCGAAATTCTTAATGCATGCACTATCGCCACAAGTTCTAAATCATGTGTTACATAATTCTCTTAATGCAATCAAAGTTTTATTGATGCATAGTAAATCACCTACCTTCTTGCATTAGTACTCCATTTAATCCTTCTTTTGAAGTGTTTGTACATACTAGGAAATCTTGATCCATATCCAACACCTTTAATATAGGAGCTATTGTCAATAATTCTTTAAGTTTTTGAAATTCTTACTCGCATTGTTCTGTCCACACAAATTTCTTATTCTTATTTTGTAATTTGGTAATAGGATTCACAATATTTGAAAAACCCTTCCACAAACCTTCTGTAATATCCATCCAATCCCATAAAAATACATACTTCATGTACATTAGTAGACACTGGCCATTTTGTAATAGCCTCTATCTTTGTTGGATCCACCACAATTCCTTCTCTTGAAATTAAATGTCCTGAATAATGAATCTTCGATTCATAAAATGAACACTTAGAGAGTTTATCATATAACTTATGCTCTCTAAGACATTACAACACTTGCCTTAAATCTTCTTCATACTCCTCCGATGTTCTAGAATATATCATAATATCATCCAAAAACACTTGTACAAACTTGTCGAGATATTGTTGAAACACTATATTCATTAAACTCATAAATAGACTAGATGCATTAGTTAGTTCGAAGGGTACTACTACAAATTCATAATGACCAAAATGCATCTTAGGAATATCCTTTTCTCTTATTCATAATTGATAATATCCACACCTTACATCTATTTTACAAAAAGCCTTAGCTCCTTTGATTTGGTAGAATAGATAATTGATTCTAGGAAACATATATTGATTTGTTATTGTGGCTTTGTTAAATTGTTGATAATCAATACAACTTCTCCATGATCCATCCTTTTTATTTACAAATATAATTGGTTCTCCCTAAGGTGATATACTCAGATGAATAAATCTCAAATCTAAGAGTTCTTGGAGTTGCATATGCAACTCTCACAACTATGGAATTGTCATGTGATAAGGAGCCTTTGTGATAGGTTCTGTTCATGTTTTGAGTTCAATCGTGAACTCCGACTCTCTCTTAGGTGGTAAACTAGGTAATTATTCTAGAAACACATTCCATAATTTAGATAACATAGGATATTGTTCTATATTTAATATGTCTTGTTTCTTGTTCATAACAATTACAACGTACAAGTTACATCATTTTCTCACACTTTTCTTCAATTGCAACACTAAAATGAATCTTAGTGATACTCCTATATTCATCTTAGTGAATCTTAGTGATAGGTTCTTGCGAGTTGTCTATAAAGTAATTTTTCTTATGTTTACAATATAATACGACTTCATGACTCTCTAACCAATCCATACCTATTACTACATCATAAGATCCCAAGGTCATTGAATATAGTGATACTTGGGTTATAAATACATCAATGTCAATCTTGCAATCTTTAAATAAATGTGCTACTTCTTGCTTATCTATGGAATCCATTTCTACTTGGTTGAAATTCTATTGATTATTTACCATCGTTTTTTTATCTTAATAATGCATTAGGAGAAATGAAACTTTATGTCGCTCCTCGATCTATTAATAATGAAAAACTTATATTATTTATCTTACCTGATGTCTCAAGTATTGTAGGCTAATTCTCAACTTGTCAGATATTCGTTGTTGCATGGATCATGTGGGATTTACCCAGATCACCTATAGTAATCTAAGTCTATGTGGAAAATCCCTAAAACCCCCCTCTTAGGAGGTTGAAACCGTCTCCTAGAGTGAGAAAAAGTAGTCCCACCACTCTACTATGTTTGTCATGTCTATTGAGTTGATGGCCTATATGGAAGTCTATGGTTCTATATCAGGCATTTCTAAGTACTCATCACCTATCCCCTTGACACATCCTTGTATCTTTCTACTGGTATCGACGCAATAGCTAATTGAAAAATTGGTCCATGTACACTTGAACTTGAAGGTATCAATGATATCGACTAACCACCTCCCATAAGTTCCTCCTCAGTTTTATATCCCTTTAAACTATCTCATGCAAAGTGTAGGGAATTAGTATCCTAACCTTATATATGATGTTATATTTCAACCCATATACAAATTTGTTAACCTGCAACTTCTTTGTGTTGAGGTGTGGTGCATACTTCAACAACTCCATAAATGTGGCCTCATATTTTGGTACTGAACTATTGTTCTATCTTAATGAGCTAATTTTTTTTATCTATCTCTCAATGAACTCCTCTTAGAGTTGGTGTTCTCTGAAACACTTCTCAAATAGTTCCCATGAGATCTTAAATACATCCATCCCTAATTGTGGCAATAAGGTATTCTATGAAAACAAAGCACTTCTCTTTCACTGGAAGATACCTACATGCACTTTACTATTAGAGGTGTAATCTCTCAGTGTTAAACACATTGCCATGTTCTCCAACCAAGCTTCAACTGCCCCTCCATCAATGGAGCCCCAGAATTCTAAAAAATTTAATTTTTCCAGCTCCCTATACACATGAGTACTCAAAGAATTTTATGATCCCTTTGCATGCATTGAAACACCTACCTCTACCCTTTCCATCCTATTCATCAATGCATCTGAAATTATTTGGAAAGAATGCATCATGGTTATCGCTTCTCCAACATGAACATGTCCTTATTCTTGGACATGTTCCTCTTCTCTTGGTGCAAAACATGGAGGTTTAGGCTGAAATTGAGGATGTGCACCCAAACCTTTAGTTTCCCTACCTCTCCTTCCTCTCTTGTCCATGTCTACTAACAAAATTTTCAAAAACTTCCTAATTAAATTAGTGATCAATTGAAGAGTTTCACATTTAATTATCAATCCAGGGTCATATCCCACTTACGAACTATCGTGCATCGTATAAACAAGTGTAGTGTTGTGATTACTGATGGGTTGTAGTACTTTTAATGTCACAAATCAAGATTGTAAGATGCTCAATCAAGTCACCAATCTACACTATTTATTGAATTGCAGGAATATAGATGTCACCTTGCAGGAAAGTAAATCATTGCGGAAAGTAAATCACACTTTGCGGAAAGTAAATCACACTTGCAGAAAGTTAATCACACTTTGTGGAAGGTAAATAACACTTGCGGAAGGTAAATACCACTTGTGGAAAGTAAGTCACACTTGCAGAAAGTAAAGTTACTTTGATTTCTAAGGGTGACTTGCTCAAGTATGATGATGATCTTGATTTGTTATGACAATTGTGTGTTTGTGCATTTAACTGCAAAAACAAATCCAAACTGTTGAAGAGTAAAGCTTATCACAAATCTGAAAGAAAAGAAAAATAAAGTTGTTGGATTACTGAGAGGGGGGGTGAATCAATAATAGAGCAATTTAATCCTTTTTAACCACATAATCCAAGTGTTATATCGATGTAGCATTATCATCCAATAACTGCAGAGTAAATAAGCAATGAACAAATGAAAAATCATACACATATAAAGTACACCAATGTTTTACGTGGAAACCCAAAGTGGAAAAAAACCACAGAATGGTTTTTCTTATATGTCTTGAAGAATTACATTCATTGGAAGCACCAACTTCCTTTGTTTTCCAGTTGCAACTGGAAGGAGGCTCCAACCCCCTTGTTTCTCAGGCTACAACCCGAGGGAAGCTCCAACTCCCCTATTCTCTGGCTACAACCCCCTATGTTCTCTGGCTACAACTAGAATGTGGCTACAACCACTTGTCCTTGCCCCGTCCAACCGCCCTGATGTAGAAGTAGAATGATGGAACCAATGTCTCACTATCACTGTGAGATATACGACTGTAAAACTGTATCAATATGTACCACTGACCTGCATCCAACCTGTACAACTGCCCTGTAATCAATCTGTACCAGAATTGAACATGTATCAACAAAAATACAATAGGTACACGATCTGTAGTGCTACAACACATGTATGTACGCGTCTGTAACACCCCAGGTTTTGAACCCCCATTTTAAATAATGTATTGTTACAATGCCGAGAGGCCAGAGTGCCCAAACAATTATTAAAAGGCTAGTGTGGCCAAGACATGTAATGTTTTTTTATCATTATTAATAATAAATACATGGCTGGCTGCTAGACGGACAAGGACTAGAGTTATAGGGGGCTATGATTCCACA
The DNA here is from genome assembly GCA_000966675.3 of Picea glauca. Lineage (NCBI taxonomy): Eukaryota > Viridiplantae > Streptophyta > Pinopsida > Pinales > Pinaceae > Picea > Picea glauca. The sequence continues at coordinate 147,485 of JZKD02S2144792.1, forward strand.
AGAGAGGGGGCTTGAGGGGCTAAGTGTTTATTCCTATTCTAATTACCCCTTTTGTCTAAGGGAGGGGATCGGTTACGTGAGCTTCTTGGGGAAGGCCAGGAGGTTCATGATTCCCCACGAAGTTAGTTAACCCACCTCTGGTCTGATGGGGGGGTTGGGACTGATGGCTTGTTCGTTGATTTCCTGTACGTTCATTCATTTCCCTCACATACTTCCATGAACTCACTTACCCATCCATTGATCCATCTTCACCTGCGTCTTGGCTTGTAAAGGGAAAGGAACTGTTGAAAATTAGCCACAGGATAGTTGGCTGTAATGGTCGTTGGTGCAGTCCAACCATGACCTGGGGCCTGCATGTCTAAGATGCGTTGGATTATGCCCTGTTTTTCTCACAACTGTGAGTCCCGAGAGTTCCATCATTGAGATTCTGGACCAATTGTGCTAGAGGCCCCAAAATAAAGAAGAAGGATTGCTTGAGGGACTGTGTGGCAGAGAAGGGTGGAGGTCCATTCTCTTGGGCGGTACAGGCTGGATAGAAGAGAGTTGGGTAATTGGATTGTTGTGGGTGCTGGGAAACTTGTGAGAGATTGAGAGATGACTGGTTTGGGAACCCAAGTACACTCTGGAACCATCATTGTGGATTCATAGCCCTGGGTTGGTGGTGACACTGCTGTTGAGATTTGGAGCAATGGTGTCTACGGTTGGGTGGAACGTCCTTGGTCTGCAGGTAGTTGGTGTCACCTTTCTATAAAGATAAGTGCTCTCTGTTGCGATATTATTATCTATGTATGAATGTATTCCGTTGTGTATTTTAATTATCGTTTAACTAAATCTTAGATTATGCATGCTTGCTGGATATTGTTGTGCATGTTGTTAAATCTTGTATCTTATGCATTCTTATTAATTAAAGAAGGTATCAGTAAGTGTACGAATTCCAAGGGTGGGCTTGAAGGTAGCATGCCCCCGCTTGTGGGTGACTGGGGATGTTACAGTTTGGTATCAAAGCTTCTGGTTGAAACATCGGGCCGGTATGGGCCGAGTCTTTTAGTCAGAGTCTCGTGGTTACAGATTGAACTCTGACTGTGGAGTTGAAAATCTCAGGAGGAATGGCATTGTAGAATCTACATAGTAGATATAACGTCAGAGACCCATTGTAAGGGGTTCAAAGGATCGTGAATGTCCCCTTCGAAGTCAGGAGCGATCACCGCTGTAGGATTGGGAGAGATCTGAGATCGTTGGATTAGAGGACATGTGAAAAAGGGTCGTCCAATGAAAAGGAAGAAAGGGTTAAGGTCACCACCGTCAGATCCATTGGAGAGTAAGATCAATGGACAAGAGGCATTTCGGGGAACCAAGTTGCATGGGAGATGAGTTGCCAAGGCGGTCCTGCAATACAAACCATGGTTTCACCAAGGGGTTATGTGTCAGCATTAGGAGAATTGTGGGGAAAAAAGTGGGTTACTCCAAATCGCCGATGTGTGCCTTGCAAATTGAAAGGCAATAAGTGATGCAACATGTTAGGGCTTGATCATCGAAACTCCGTATAGCCGAAGTAGTCTGGGGCCATCCATCATCAAGGAGAGACAGGTAGCACGAGACTCATAACTTCCGAAGTTTGTTGACAAGGAGGAGGAGAAATAGCCGAAGTAGATCCTGACCGTCGATCACCAAGAGGTACGTGTCAGCAGATCAGTAACTCCAAAGAAATTTGTTCGAGAGGTTTTCAGTTGAGATTTGAAACTCCCGAAGCTTGGAGAGTCGGAGAGCCGAAGTAAATCTCGATTGTCTGATCATCTGAAATAGATCTCAGTTGCCAGATCATCCAGAGTAAATCTCAAGAGTCAGATCGTCCGAGGTGAAGTTGGGTCGTCTGATCCAGAAGAGATGTGGTGTAAATATGTGGATTTCGGGTGAAGGCCCGAAGTAAGCCTCAATCATCTGATTCAAGAGGACACGCGACAAAATCCCGTGTACTTCGAGGAGGTTTGAAGTTTGAGATTTTCAAAACCCGAAGACCTGAAAGGATCTCAGCCATTGATCTATCTAGAGCCACACGTCACCAAATCCAGGGCTTCGGATAAAAGCCAGTGGGGCCAGATTAGTTTTGAAATTTGAGATTTTTGAAATCTGAAGGCCTGAAGTAAGCCTCAACCGTTAGATTAAGGAGGACACGTGGTGCAGATCCATGGACTCTGGGTGAAGACTTGAAGTGAATCTTAGTCATTTGATCCAGGAGGACACACAGCGACAGATTGGCCAGTTCATGAATTCAGAGTTCGGGAGAATTGGAAGTGTGCTAGTATGGAAACTCCCAAAGTCCCGAAGCCTGAAGAGCCAAAGTGATGGGGCACAATTACATCACCTAGAGGTGATGTGGATCCTGGAATTCCCGAATTGACGTGTCTTGTGGACGTCACCTGGGATGCCGTGGACACATGGGATGTGTGCCACGTGTCAGTAAGTTTTTAGTATTTGGAGCATTGAAAAGTCAGTAAGAACGTGACATGTGTCACCCGACTGATTGGGCCACATGTCCGCTTCCATTATTTCTCCACATAGCGACAGATCGTGTAGTTCGGAGACTGGGCACTCTGAAGGGGAAAGATGTGACAGGTTGTGTTGGGTCAAAAACTCCCGAAGGCCGGAGTACATATCGACTGTTGATTCTAGAAGGCACACGTCGAAGGATCGTTGACTTCGGGTGAATGCACTCTGGGAGAAAGTGCAGAAGGAAAGTTTGAATATTCCGAAGCCCGAAGAGACAAAGCGATTCACAGCCACTGATCTGTGGGAGGACACCCGTTGACAGATCATGAACTCCGGGTAAAAGCGTTCCGAGAGGAGGCAAGCAAGGAAAGTTTAGACTCCCGAAGCGCGGAGTCCTGAAGTGGATCTCGATCGTTGATTGTGAAAGAGGATGAGGACCGTTGATCCGGTTCTGGTTGAAATTTATGAAGTCCCGAAGCTTTAGACAAGCGTTTTTTTTTCCAGATGAGCGCAGGGTCATGGCTGTGGTCATATGCAGATTGAGAGTTGAGGGAAGGAGGGATAAGGGCCGAATTGGTTGTCTTTGAGACAAAAAAGTGCTAAGGAAGGATTTAACCACAATTTCTAGTCGTGGTCACCTGGGAGGGTGGTTTGAAGGAAGTGCCTATGCAGGATGAGATTCTGTGTCGTTCAAGGATAACAAGACACTGTTATTTTCATAGAATGGGGATATGATCTCCATGAACAAAAAAAGAAAGAGACTTGTAGCATGGTTTGGCCATTTTGTTTATCATATACATAATTCTAAAAAAATGGTCACTTGCACATTTTGTAGAATTAAGGGGTCTAAACACATCAACTCAGGATGCGTATTGAGGAGATTGAAGAAGGCGAGGGAGCCTCCAGACATGATAAGGAGGCTGAAGGCTAGAATACCATAGTTAGTAATGCAGAGATAGAGCCCAATGGAAACAAGGGAAAAGAAAAGCAAGAAACGTTAATAGAAACGGTAAGAAGCTTGAAGATGGAAGTGTAGAGCTACAGAGCGGACAACGAGAGACTGATGAGAGAGAAAATTCAGATAAATGCTCGAGTGTTACAAAGATTAAATCAGTTTCAAAGACAAATGAAGAAGGGATCAAACTCAAGACAAGAGGAAGAAGGCAGGTGCCATGAAAGAAGGGATGATCGTGGAAGAGCTGGTTATTCCATAAGTGCTAGTAGAGCTCATGGAAACCACTCACCTCCTTACTCAGAAAGAAAGTTTTATGCATCGAAAGATCCCGTAAGCAGTCCAGAGGTGTCTCCTGTCAGAAACCAAAGAAGGAAACAAGAGGTAGATAGTTTTCAAGGAGAGTTGAGGAAGCTCAAGACACCTTCCTTTGAGGGTGAAAGAGAAAGGGAAGATGATGCCGAAACATGGTTGCTTGGGCTTAGAATATATTTTGAGTTGCATAAATATTCGTCCAACCTGGAAGCCAAGATTTCCACCTACCATTTACACAAGAAAGTTGCAATGTGGTGGGTCCAACTAAAGCAAGTGGAACATGTTAATGAAAGTAGGATCACTTGGAAGCAGTTCAATAAGTACTTCTAGAAGGAGTACCTCTCAGAGCATTTCTATAAAAGAAAATGCAGGAGTTCTTTGAACTTAGGATGGGAAGCATGAATATGGAGGAGTACGAGAAGAAGTTCTTGGGATTGTTAAAGTATGTTAGGTTCATTGGTGATAAGAAAGTGAAAATACAGAGATTTCTAAGTGGACTGACAACCTTTTATAAGGAAAATATCAAGTATGATGAACCCAAGACCTTGACTGAGGCCATCATGAAGGCTAAATACCTGTATGAGCAAGGCCAGGGAAGATAATCCCTGCAGAAATATTGGAAGGACAAGAAAAATGCAAAGTCCGATCAGAGGAGGAAAGGATTCAAACCTCCCTTCAATAGGAATGAGCCTAATAGAAATCATCAAGATCAATATGCTAAGGGAGATTTCAAGAAAGAAGATTCCTTGGGAAAAACGGGAAGACCCCCAATCCAATGCTGGGGATGTAAGGAAGATCACTTGTACAAGGATTTCCCACACAGAAAGAACAAAGTGAAGACTGTGCACAAAAGCCAAGAGGCTACAACAGTCGAAGATATGGGAAGAATCTATGCAGCTTTAGATGATCGACAAGTAGAGTACCCATCCAATATGATCGAGGTGGAAGGTAAGATCATAAATCAACCTGTTGCTATTTTGATTTATTTAGTAGCAACTAATTGCTACATTGATCCTAAGATAGTGGATAGATTATATTTGGAGAAAAGTAAACTTGGAAAAGCAAGTTTGGTTCAGTTAGCCACTGGAACCAAAAGACGAATCCATGATATGGTCAGAAGTTGTTCCATAAGTCTTAATGGAATGAATACTAGTATTGATCTAAATATCATACCATTGGGGTCTTATGATATTCTGATTGGAATGGATTGGTTGGACAAGCATCATGCTGTCCTAGATTGTCATAACAAGAAATTTACATGTCTTGATGGAAATGGAAAACAAAGCATTGTGAAAGGAGTTCCAAGACCCATCTCTATAAGGGAGATTTCAGCCTTACAGCTAAAAATATGTTTTAGAAAAGGATGTCAATTGTATGCATCTCATGTGGAAGAGCTAGATAATACAAAGGGGCCAAGCCTTGAATATTTCTTGGTACTACAAGAATTTGAAGATGTATTCCAAGAAATACCTGGATTGCCACCAAGAAGGGAGAGACATTTCTCAATTGATTTAGTGCCAGGAGCTGCCTCAGTGTCAAAAACACCTTACAGAATGAGCACACCAGAGTTAAAATAATTACAAATGCAGTTGGAGGAATTGTTGAAGAAAGGGTACATACGTCCAAGTGTTTCACCTTGGGGAGCACCATTATATTTTGTCAAAAAGAAGAATGGAACCTTGAGGCTGTGTATTGACTTCCGACAGCTGAACAAGTACACTATAAAGAACAAGTATTCTCTACCCCAAATTGATGACCTCTTTGATCAACTAAGAAGAGAAAAGATATTTTCAAAAATTGACACGAGGGCAGGATACCATCAGGTAAGAATCAAGGAAGAAGACATTCATAAGACAACCTTTAGGAACAGGTATGGGCATTATGAATTTGTAGTGGTGCCATTTGGACTAACCAATGCACCATTTTTATTCATGTTCTTAATGAATGGCATATTCAGGAATTATTTGGATAAGTTTGTCATAGTATTCCTAGATGACATACTTATCTATTCTAAGTCTGAAGAGGAGCATGAACATCACTTAAGACTGGTATTGCAAGTACTGAGATAACATTAGTTGTATGCCAAGTTGAGTAAGTTTTATTTCTATGAAAAGAAGATCCATTACTTGGGACACATTATATCAGAGCATGGCATAATAGTAGATTCAGAGAAGATCGAAGCCATTAGAGGATGGCCAACACCCAGAAATGTGTCAGACGTCAGATCTTTTATGGGATTAGCTGGCTACTATAGAAGGTTCATAGTAGGGTTCTCTAAGATTTCTGATCCCATCACTTCTTTGAAAAAGAAGGGAACTAAATTTGAATGGACACTCAAGTGTGAAAATAATTTTAATATGTTGAAGGAATTACTTACTAGTGCACCTGTGTTAAAGATTGTTGACCCAAATGACAGTTTTGTGGTATGTACAAACACATGTAAGGAAGGAATTGGGGGAGTCCTCACGCAATATGGACATGTCATTGGATATGAGTCTAGAAAGCTTAAGGAACATGAGAGGAACTATGCCACCCACGACTTGGAACTTCCTGCCATTGTTCACTCTTTGAGGATGTGGAGGCATTATATCATGGGGAATAAATTCGAATTAAGGACAAACCACATTGGCCTAAAGTATCTTTTTGAACAACCAGCCTTGAATGCCAGGAAAACAAGATGGCTGGAATTTCTAAGTGAATATGACTTCGATATCAAGCATATCAAGGGAAAGGAGAATAAAGTTGCCGATGCACTTAGTAGAAGAGTGCATATCATGCATGCTACTGCTGTCAGTATGCATCAATCAGACTTGAAGAGCAGAATTTTATATGGCCTTGTTACAAACCAACATTACCTACAGGTAAAGGAAAACTTACTGCAAGGAGATGTACAAAAAAAAATAAAGGAGTATGAGATAAAGGAAGACATAATACTCATGCATAAAAATAGAATCTATGTTCCAACTCTGGGAGAACTAAGGAATTTGGTACTGAAGGAAATGCATGATGTTCCTTATGCTAGACATCCCGGTTACCAGAAAAAAAATTACACCAGTAAGAAGCCAGTTCTTTTGGCCGGGAATGAAGAAGGATGTTGTTGATTACATTGCTCGATGTATGGTATGTCAGAAGGTGAAGGCTGAGCATAGGCACCCAGCGGGTTTGCTGCAACCATTGCCAATCCCAAAGAAGAAATGGGAAGTGATCACCATGGATTTCATCACAGGATTACCCAGAATGAATAAGTAACATGATTCAATCATGGTGGTGGTTGACAAATTAACAAAGGCTGCTCATTTTGTCCCTGTGAAGACAACGCATACAACGACTAATATTTTAGAAATTTTCATGAAGGAAATTGCTAGGTTGCATGGGATACCTAGGACAATCGTCTCGAACAAAGATACAAAGTTTACCTCCAATTTCTGGAGGGGATTGTTTAAAGGTTTTGACACAAATCTAAACTTTATCACAACATATCATCCCCAGACAGATGGAAAAATAGAGAGGGTCAATCGAATAATTGAAGACATGTTGAGAATGTATCTGATGGATAAGTCATCTAAGTGGGAATATTACTTACACTTGGTTGAGTTTTCATATAATAATGGGTATCAAGCTTCATTGAGAATGAACCCATTTGAAGCCTTGTATGGTATGAAATGCGATACTCCAGTAAGCTGGGACAACCCAATAGATAGAGTGGTACTTGGGCCAGAGTTTCTCAAGGACATGGAAGACCAAGTGGTCAAGATCAAGCAGAATTTAAAGGCAACTCAGGATAGATAGAAAGTTTATGCAGACAAGAACATGACAACTAGAGAATTTAAAGCAGGGGAGCATGTACTTTTGAAAGTGAAGCCTAAGAAAATCTCTTTGAAGTTGGGTAGTTGTACAAAGTTGGCAGCCAGATTTTGTGGTCCATTTGAAATATTGGACAGAATAGGGCCAGTTGCATGCATACTTGCATTGCCTGCTTCCATGAATGTGCATAATGTATTTCATGTATCTTTACTAAATAAATATGTACATGATCCTAACCATGTTATTGATTGGCGTTTGATTCAGGTAGAGACAGAAAGAGATTTTCAGGTTTAGCCAGTGCGAGTATTGGACAGAAAGGTAAAAATGCTCCGAAATCAAGTTATAGAGCTAGTAAAAGTTCAGTGGACTTGCTACGGTCCCGAAGCTGCTACCTGGGAGCATGAAGATGCCATGCGGGTAGAGTACCTGTAGATATTTGAATAAATTTGAGATTTTGATATCTATTTTGTATATGCACCGAGGACAATGCCAAAATAAGGGAGAGGGGATGTAACACCCCAGGTTTTGAACCCCCATTTTAAATAATGTATTGTTACAATGTTGAGAGGCCAGAGTGCCCAAACAATTATTAAAGGCTAGTGTACCCAAGACATGTAATGTTTTTTTTATCATTATTAATAATAAATACATTGCTGGCTGCTAGAAGGACAAGGAGTAGAGTTATAGGGGGATATGATTCCACAAGAGAGGGGGATTGAGGGTATAAGTGTTTATTCCTATTCTAATTACCCATTTTTCTAAGGGAGGGGATTGGTTACATGAGCTTCTTGGGGAAGTCCAAGAGGTTCTTGATTCCCCACGAAGTTACTTAAACCCGCCTATGGTCTGATGGGGGGGGGGTTGGGACTGATGGTTTGTTCACTGATTTCCTGTACGTTCATTCATTTCCCTCACACACTTCCATGCAGTCACTTACCCATCCATTGATCCATCCTCACCTGCGTCTTGGCTTGGTAAGGGAAAGGAACTGCTGAGAATTAGCCACAGGATAGTTGGTTGTAATAGTCATTGGTGCAATCCAGCCATGACCTGGGGCTTGCATGTTTGAGATGCATTAGCCTGTGCCATGTTTTTCTCACAACTGTGAGTCTTGAGAGTTCCAGCATTGAGATTCTGGACTAGTTGTGCTGGAGGCCCCAAAATAAAGGAGAAGGACTGCCTAAGGGACTGCGTGGCAGAGAAGGGTGGAGGTCCATTCTCTTGGGTGGTACAGGCTGGGTAGAAGAGAGATGGGTACTTGGATTGTTGTGGGTGTTGGAAAACCTATGAGAGCTTGAGAGATGACTCGTTTGGGAACCCTAGTACACTCTGGAACCATCCTTTTGGATTCATAGCCCTGGCTCAGGGGTGACACTGTTCTTGAGATTTGGAGCAGTGGTGTCTACGGTTGGGTGGCACGTCCTTGGTATGCATCTTGTTGGTGTCACCTTTCTATAAAGATAAGTGCTCTCTGTTGTGATATTATTATTTGTGTATGAATGTATTCCAATGTGTATTTTAATTATCGTTTAACTAAATCTTAGATTATGCATGCTTGCTGGATATTGTTGTGCATGTCGCTAAATCTTGTATCTTATGCATTCTTATTAATTAAAGAAGGTATCAGTAAGAGTATGAAGTCCAAGGGTGGGCTTGAAGGTAACATGCCCTGGCCTGTGGGTGGCTGGGGATGTTACAATGCCCTATCGGTTATACAGCTCATGTATGTACGCGACCAAACTATTATGCAACATGCGTATGCCTTCTGAAAATTAGGGTTTCCTTTCTCTTGAAAACTTCTGACCCTATGTTACTTCTTTCACATAGATCTATAACCTATCACTGTATCCAGACTGTAATTGTATCATGTGCATGCATCCTCATACATAACCTTTACCCAAATAATATATATATATA
>JZKD02S2144792.1:157082-176927 GCA_000966675.3 Picea glauca
TACCCCTCACATGATCTAGTCATCAGACCCTTTCTGATATTCAGCCTCTCAATACATCAATGACTTCAAAAATACAAGCTCTCAACCATGTACCACAAAAACCCTTAGCCATATGCCAAGAAATACAAGATGTGCTTAAAAAAGAAGTTTCAATGATAAATATACCATCTTTGTATTTATGTAGATCTGATTTATGCAGAAGATCCCATGCAACAACTAGTCTCTCTAGGGATAATCCTCAAATCTCCATAACCATTTCTCATGCATTCATCAAAATCCAACTATTCATAGAAATAAAACATACCTTTTGAATCAATGGATAGATCTGATGTATCTGAGCACTGTAGACCTTCAAGGGAGCTTGAGCTCATAATTTAGAACCTCCGCATCTTCATATTTTCAAGTTTCATGGCTTTACCAACATGTACGCACCCTATACACATCCATCCCACATACGTCTCAGTATGTACGCACCCTATACACAACCAACCCATGCATGCCTCAGTATGTATGCACCCTATACACATCCAGCCCGCGTACGCCTAAGAAAATAGGGTTTTTTAGTATTCGTTGTAATTCCGAGAATTTCTCCGTCAACCCTTCATACTACTTCATACTTTCACAACTTCAGATGTATCAATGAGTACTTGCAATAAGCCGCACACAACAAAAGATATTCAATGTGTTCAAGTGTGATTAAATGAGAGAGCTTTGCCTCTTATTTATACTTTCATGTAGAATTACATTTTCCTTATTTTAGGGAGTTCTCCATTTAAACTAATTTCTTTTGCAAACACTTTGACTTTTAGGGGCTTCTATATGACTCATGAGGGTCCTCCAACTTCACATGGCCATAACTCTCTAACCGTGAGGAGTTATGTGACGTTCCACATACCACCAAAAATGGCATGATAAGCACTATCCATCTAGGATAGTTTCAATGAAAAATTTACTGAACTTCATCTCATTATTCCATAATTAAGCATGGGTTCTCTAACCATACTTCTAGGATAACTCAATCCACAAAGCGTCTTCCCGTGAGGGCCTTCACCATAAGGGGACCACTTTGGAGTTCATCCATTTGTACTTCTTATCAACCATGATAAGACAATAATGAGTCATATTTACATCAAAGAAACTTGGGTCCATTACTCAAACCTTTGTGCTACCGGGCTTTCTTCAAGGGTTGACATCATTCACAACCAACCTTAATCAACAATCTTCCCCTTTGGCATTGATGGAAACACTCTGGTGCAATACTGAAATCATGTCATGCAATACTGAATTCATATCACTCATGCTCCCCCTGGAACCATGCCTCTGTCCTCTGCATCTCTGTGACCATTTCTCCCTGTTAAAGCCACCCTTCTCTAAATAGGTGAAACGTTATACTTAAGCCCAAAAAGCTAGGTTTCAGGACTTCCTTTATTTCATGATTCTACCCACTAAAGCCGCAGTATCTCGACACGCGAAATGGTGAAAAAGTTTTAGTTCTAATCACCATTACTAAATGACTAAGCAATGATTACCATCTTTTATTACCCCGTACTCTCATTCTCAAGAGTTACATGTTGAATGCTTCTCAAACCTCCGACATGCGAAGTCATTTTAAAGTTACCCAGGTTAATATCAAGAGTAAATCACTTTAAACCTTAGTTAATCATTATCATGATTTCACGACTCGATGATTGCTTCCCCAAAAAGAAACACCTTTGTAAATCCAACCCACGAAGTCATGATATTCATTAATTAAGCGTGGATTAATTAAAGGCTTAAGTCAAATCACAGACAATCAACTAAATTGCACAATCACGATTTTGAGTTTTTGGGGTTCAAAGGCTAGGAGCGAAATCATCTGATACGACGAACCCCGAAAAATGGATTAGCCACTAAAGTGCACTTAATTAAAGGAACTAAACCATATTAATTAACGCCTTAAACAACCTTTAACACACACAATTTACGGATGAAGTTTTGAATATTTCTGCATTTTTCCATGTCATGAATCGTCAAGCATTTATGACATTTATTTGAATTCCAGTGAGGTAATGGATAATAAGATCTCATTTTACTTCTAAATCTTTCTATTAAACGATTTGACCGTTCTGTTAGCAAGGACTCGCATGGGCTTTAAATGATCAAGACAAAGGGGTTTCTTTCATTAATTCAGTTTTCATCTCTATTGTGCGCAGAGCCATTTCACCAGGATAACTTCTGTCTGCGTTTTCAATCTTTCCGACGGGGGATATAGTTGCAAGGTTCTCTATCATGGCTCCACGAAAAGTTCCCAAGGCAGCTGCTGAGAGTTCAAGACATATTAATTCTGTCAAAACATGGACGTATGTTTCCAACGTTCTGCAATCCGAGTCGATAGACTATTCAGATGATTCCAACAGTAACGAGAAGGATGACTTGTCCACCAAATACAAAATCGTCGCTCAAGCAGAGATGCACAAAATAGTGGCAAGGCCATGAATTCTTCCCTATTATGATACGATCAGATGGGCATTGGACCATGTGGACATCCTGACTAGGATGATTATCAACGAACAGAGGGTGGCAATTGGGACTTTTAGACCGGAGCATTTATAGGAAATGTATAAATTGTCACCCACACCGAACCTTACTCACAATGCTGAATTCCTAGAGGGTTTAAAGAAGAAGGAATGCGAGCAGTATGGAAAAAATTTATCCGATCTAATCAAATATTGGGTTTCACACCCCGTGAAATTCAGGGCTGATACTAATGGAATTTATTCAATCTCCTCCTTAGAGCTGCAATTCAAGTATATAGCGATGATGGCCTATAGGTTGTATGGGAAGGAGGACACTACTCACTTTTTCCTCCCATGGGTACCGCGTATTCATACAGTTGCCGAGGGTTTTTCTTTTGACTGGGCCAAATTGTTGTCTGACCAGTCGAATTACCGAATACCGAGCACAAAGTGCGAGTAGGAAAGCGACTTCGTTCTTTATGTCTGCTTACATCATGGACACTATTTTCTTCATGACACCTTTCCCACTAATGAGCTGGAGCTGAGCTCTGTCTAATACAGAGCCTATTCATGTCTACCACTCAAAACGTTGGGAGGATAAAGCCAAAGAATTCATCTACGAGATCTTCAACTGGGTAATGGTATCGGTGCATGTCTCCATCTTCGGCCATCTACCTCCCAGGATTTCGGATAACATCACGGCCAACCTAAGTAGCGTGGAAGATTGGTATATAGAAGCAGAATTTTCATACATTAGGGCCTTTGGCACCTTTCCCTCATACACTCTGCCACTATTCTTTCCAGATAAGCTATTGTGATGTGAGATCGCCAGACAAACTGTGCTCGGCAGGATAAGCAAAGAGCTCAAAGGGGTATCGAAAAAGGTATGACCACCCTTTCCCATTCACATTGGTGCATATTCTTTATTAGATTTTGGCCATGCTAGAGCCGAGGCTACGAACTTAGAAGAAATTAAATTGGTGGACATTGAGTTTAAGAAGCACGACCCTAATAAGGTTGTGAGTAATCACCCGGCGAGTTGTGGCCTTAAGAAATACGAACACGAGGATTCGCCTCATGATGAAATATTTTGGGGTGCGAGGTCCTACTCTGAAGTCCTAAGTCATATTCAAGCCCTGCTGCCCATAGATATGGCCGATTTCTTTAAATTCCAGGAGCACCGACAGAGTTGTCTCCCCTAGGTTTTATAGGGTGAAACCCCAAAGCTTTCGGTTACACAAAAAATGAAAGCCAAAGGCTCAAAGGACTCGAGTCCTGACAAGAAGGAGAACCAAGAGAAAACAGGGGAGGCTGGGACCTCAAAACAATGAGCCGAAATCCCCGATCAACAAGAAGGAAACCCAGAAAAGGGTACATCGGGCAAGCAGGTCCAAAGTCAAGCAGAGATACCCTCACAAGGGGTGGGTGACTCACTATTTCTCATATCAAGAAAGCCAGCCACAGATGCTATCCTAAAACAATCATTCAAGGAAATCGACAGTCCCATTACTTCTATCACACCCTTACAGTTCACAAAGGGGAACCTTGATGCGGGATGGATTTTCAATGAAGAACTAATGCCCATTTCTGTAGAAGAGTTACCTCCTAATGAATTTTTCTTCGATAAGAAAAGGAAGGCCGTGGTGAAGCAAGAATCGTATAAAAAAGCGGGCGCAATGGCTAAAAAATTTAAAACCCTGACAGAAGGAAAGGTCGTAGAAGAGGAAGAATTCACCGATGAGATAGTAGGAACACTAGGGGATTATGCTACAACCAACCAATGTTCAGTTGAAATGAAAGAACCTCTTGATCGGTAAGTTGGAAGCTAAGGTGGCTACGGAGGAAGCAAATGCTAGGGATGAGGTGAGAAAAAACCTCGAGCAAGATAGAATATCTGATCTGGAGGAGATCGAGAGACTTAGTTACGACCTTGAGCTGATGTGCCAGTCGACGCAAATAAGCCAAACACAGGTAAGCCGATAGGAGCAACAAATAATACAGTTACAGTCGAAATTGGATGTTGCCAAAAACCAGGTCTTAGACATAAAGATATTCCAATCCCAAGCCACCGAAATCCGACAGAAGGTATTAGCAGCTCAAAAAGACTTGCTTGCTAAAGTGGTAACCATTCAGAATCACTTTCAGACGATAGATCAAGTGCTATAAGATATCTCTTTGAGAGAAAGAGAAGCTGGGGTAGATCGGGTTGCTTTCCAGGAGGCTGTTATAGCCACAACGAAAGTAGAGATGGTCAGTTGCTCCAAATTATCCATCGTAGAACAAACCAGAGGGAATATCTTATTGAGGGTGTGGGAGAAGAATATATCAGAGAGCAGGGGGAGAGCTAAAGAGGTGAGGAATTCTTGTGAAGAAACATTTTCCTTGATAAATAAAAGTTTGTTAGACCTTGATAAGGAAGGCAGTGTTGGGATGCTGGGAAAAATCAATATGGCTAAACACCTACTAGATATCAAGGAAAATGTGGAAAAGGAGCAAGCTGAAATATCCTAGATAAGTCAGGTTGATATGGTCCAAGTGGACAAATGGCTAGTAAAGCCAAGTTTACAATTATGGTCTATCGTCACGGAAGACCGACAAGTGGGAAAAAGATTGCCACAGTTGGCAAAGAATTGTTACACCTTTGAGGCAAACAACCAAGCAGAGCCTTCCAGGTTGATAGCCCAGTTGATTGAAAGGTGTGTCAATTGCATTGAGTAGGTGAAAGGGCAGGCTTCTGGTGTTAAATGATGACAAATGTCCAATGTGTTCTATTTTTGGAGCCAGAGGAGAAGAGAAAGGAAGGTGCTCTGCCCTTACGAAGGAAGACAAAAGACGAGGAAATGAAACGCTTCAATTTTTCATTTGTAACTGACAAGTTTCTAGAACGATTGGAATTCGAAATGTTTAGAAGTTTGTTTAAATATACATTTTGAAAAGGGAACTAGGGATTTTTCTTTTGGGGCCAAATGTAATAGATGATTTCATGTGCCAAAATTAATGGAAAGCAATCCAAAGACTCCAAATTCCGTGAAGACTGAGTTATGTGTTATTCTCTGTTATCTCATGTCCATTTTCATTTCTCATATATATCTTTGATGAACACTTAGCTGCAATTTAGTACAACTTTCTACTGTGGTGATCAACTGTCTAGTCTTCTAATCATTTGCAGTTTTTCCTCTGTATCGGCTATCAGCAGGTACAAGACCTGTGAATTACTTAGATATCTATATTTTATGCTTCGTCAAAGTGTTTTCTTGTCTATTTTCTTCTTCTGTCACATGGTGAGATTCTCTCTTGATTGGTGCCTTGCATTGTTGACAACTTAATGTTTTCTTACGTTCCATGCATGATTTTTCAAAGTTAACTCAGTTACGGGAAAAGGCCTTTGGCTTTGTTATACTATTAATTCGGATCTGGGAAATCTTTCTTGTATAATCTAAAATTTAAATAGCATTTTAAAATGTCAACCCTCTTTAAAGCTCTGTTTCTCCATGACTGTACCCATTGTAAGACAACCCAACATTGAACTCGGCTTATCGGATCAAACCATCATCTCTTTGAATCTCTTCGATACTACACTTAAGACCGCCATCACCCGAGCAAATCTCGAACGTTCATGGGCAACCATTGAATGGGATACCAACATCCAAGAACATTTGGAAGCTAGACAAAGACAACTCAAAAATCAGCCATAGCTTCTTTCCCTGAATTTTGCTTTTTCCCTTTTTATCACTCACTCACTTGTGGATGCCTAGACTCTATATCTTATATCCTTAAGTACAGACTCTGGGACAACATATTTCTGGTGCTGTTGCTGGGGACGGAGAATCATAGTTACTTTCCCCTGAGAGAA
The DNA here is from genome assembly GCA_000966675.3 of Picea glauca. Taxonomy (NCBI): domain Eukaryota; kingdom Viridiplantae; phylum Streptophyta; class Pinopsida; order Pinales; family Pinaceae; genus Picea; species Picea glauca. The sequence goes on from JZKD02S2144792.1 coordinate 163,431, forward strand.
TGACATTTCCAAGTTTCATTTTTTGATAGTGAACAAAGAGCGAACACCTTGTTAATGCTAAACCTTTACCATTCACTTGGTGACTCCACTTTTAAGAAAGTTGGCATCCATTCGAAGGAACACCAGACAAAACCCAGATGCTAAATAGACCGTGCCAGTTTCTGACCCTGAAAAAATACTAAAACCAAGGGGTCTTTTCAAACAAAACACTGTTGTTTACCAACCCAAGCCTGCTCAGTCTAAAGCTAATATCCCTCTTGAACCTTCATCCTTACGAGAAATTTCTCTCAGAAAAACATCAGACAATACTTTCGAAGCTTAGACCCTAAACCCTGAGCTGATCCTACCTGAGATCAAGGCCGAAACCTCTCCGACTACCTCTTACGTGAGTAGGGGTGAGACGTCTGTCGTAAAAATCATCCTTATTAATATCCCATCGACTCTCGATACAAACCTCTTTGTCACTCGAGGCTTTGAAGAGGGTACCACACACTCGGATTCGACATCGATGGGTTCTCCCATTTACATATCCTGCAAATAAGAGGAACTGAGTCCCCATGTACCCTCTCTCCCTTTCCCAACTTTCACCTCCCCTGATGAAAAGTTCCCCGAATTTCTCCCCCTCCACCTTGGGGAAGCTATAGAGTCACTATACATCTTCGCCAACCCTCTTTATAACACACCAATTTCCTTTCCTAGGTTATCCATGGCTGTCGCCGGAGGAGGAGCAGGAGGTCAAGGCCAACAACCGCTCCCCAGGATTTTCGCCAAGGTAGCCGCTAGATACACCCCCTTGGTCCTTCTAGTACCTCTCCATGATTTACCAGAAAACTATATGAAAAACGTGCCCAAGTTCACAGAAGAAGGAGATTTAACCGTTGCCAAGCACAACAACTTCTTCAATCAATTCGTTGATATTCTAGGTCTCGAACATGAGGACGTGTATTCCCGTTTGTTTGTCCAAACTTTCGAAGGACAGGTAAGAACTTGGTTTTGGAGCCTGCCCCCAGGTTCAATATTATCCTACGATGCACTAGAAGACCTATTTCTCAGACAATGGGGTGAAAGAAAGGTTCATTTATACTATTTGACCGATTTTGGGTCTTTAAAGAAAAAGGGATCAGAAACTGCTATGGAATTTATCCAGATATTTAACAAGTTGTACAATAAGATCCCTGTTGAAGTTAAAACATCCCAACCCGCAGCCAAAGTAACTTTCGCAAGAGATTTTGAACCCTATTTCGCTCTACTATTAAGAGAAAGGAGAGGGGCTGACTTAACCCGAATGCAAGATGATGTTGTGGAAATTGAGTCAAACATGATGGCTTCGGGTAAATTAAAAATGAAAATCGAAACGGGAAATAGGGAAACCAAACGTTTCATAGAACAAGCGGGTCCCTCTGGATCTGGAAGGTCCTCAGATATCAAGATGGATGACATGGCTAGGATAATAAAATAGCTATCAAACAAAATCTCAAGAATGGAGCTAGACCAATCCAAAGCTGATCAATTCGTTAAGAGAGAATTCAAGAGAAACCCTAATCCCCAGATTCAACAAAGATAGATTAAAAATGAAGATCAAAAAATTCAAACACCTCTAAAAAATGAAAATTTTATTTAAGGAAATGATATGAAAGAGTTCGAGGATTTGGAAGAAGACGTAAACAATTTAGGCGATGACTGTATACAACCTCATTTAACAAAATAAGATTATGAGAAGTCTCTAAACACTGAACAATCATCGGGTGAAGATAATAACCTAAACAACACTGATGATCCCGCTTATCAAGGAATGGCCGACACCATAATGGCTGAGCTCCAACATAAGTACAATTTGAGGCCTAAAAACAAACCTGTGTCGACTGCTCAACCCAAGAAAATTTTGCCTAGAGGTGAAAGATATGAGCTCACCTCGAAAGAGACTGAGACACACAAAAATGATAAAGTAAACGGGGCAAACTCGCAGAATACCAAAATAAAAGATACTGAGATCCAAGCGAGAAGAACCAAGACAATCGAAACACAGACACTGGGAACCACAAGCAACGAAAATAAAACAGTGCAAACAAATAAGTTGGAAAAGGAGTCTGATGTTTCGGCCAAAGAAACGGATAGAGTTGTGGGGGGTTTTAGCCTAGAAAATGAAATAAGTAAGATCAAAATACCGATACCTTTAGTCAAGTTGGCTAAGAACCCTATGTACTGAAAACAAATAACCAAAATGATAAAATTTTTAGATTTAGAGAATCAGTTTGACATAATAAATTTGGAAGACGATAAGCCTAACATCACTTTTGGTCCGCATTTTGAAGGGGCCAGGGACACCGTCGCCCCCTTCTACATCACCCTGAACGTGCACGATCGATTGCTGCATAATTGCATGTTGGACTCTGGAGCCTCTCATAATGTGATGTCAAAATCTATTATGGATAGATTGGGCCTCGAAATCACCAGGCCATATGGATATCTTTACTCATTCGATTCAAGGAGAGTTAAGTGCATGGGCATGATCAAAGATTTAGTAGTCAATCTCGCCTAGGTTCCAGTGAAAAGAGTCCTAATGGATGTAGTTATCGCTGATATACCCCCTAAGTATGGTTTTCTATTATCTAGATCTTGGGGAGCCAAGCTCGGGGGATCTCTTCAGTTGGATATGACATACGCCACTATCCATGTTTTTGGCGGTCAGTTCATTCGATTGTACAGGGAAACGCAGTTGGCATATACGGTAAGAGATCCACAAAATCCTAACAATTACCCTGTTTATGTCGCCGATCAAGATCTGGGAAATTGTATATTATCTTTTGATAATAGTGTAAATAGTTGTGCAGAAGAAAATTATCTAGATGAAAATAAATTGGAAGTGACAGATAAAAACACATATAGCATTGGAACTTGGAAAATGTTTTTTGATGGTGCTTCGTCGTGTGAAGGAGTGATTTTCGTAGCGCCTAAAAATGAGTTTGTTATCCCTTTCTCTTATAGGCTTCAGTGGGACATAGACTACACAAATAACGTATGTGAGTATGAAGCTCTAGTCTTGGGACTAGAAGCTTCCAAGCAGCTAAACATAAAGAACCTGGAAGTCTATGGAAGTACATAGCTGATTGTGAAATAGGTAAATTGGAAGTACCAGGCCAAGCACCCGAGACTAAGGTCCTACAGAAATTGCGCCTGGGATCTAATGGAATTTTTTTTTTTATCAGTAAAGGTTCATTTCATCCCACGAGCGGAAAACCAACAAGCTGATTCACTGGCCAAAGGAGCTTCGACTTTCTCACCCCCTACCGCTTTCAAATTAAAATACCACATAGAGGTGAGGCATAAACCATCCATACCAAACAACATACAACACTGGCAGGTATTCGAAGACGACGAACATATCAGAAAGTTCCTGGAAATGGTGGATGATTTCGCCGAAACTCACATTGACTAGGAAAACCAAAATGACCATACCTGGATTATGCAGGAAGGGGAGGAGCCTAAGGAGTTCCAAGAAAAAATCACAAATCATCGCTTGCTACTGTTAAAAATTAATCAGATCCCTAAGGGTCTGATACCTCTGGAAAGGTTGTTTGATCAAAACAACATGCCTCTAAGGTCTACCTTGCAGCCCTAATCGAAGGAGGTCGAAGATTATGATGTGGGCACCACTAAAGAACCTAGGATAGTGAAACTATCAAAGTACCTTCCTCCTGAGATAAAGAGCAAGTATACAGACTTAATCGAACGGTATAAGGATGTTTTTGCATGGTCTTATGTTGAGCTCATAACCTATGACACCTATGTGATCAAGCACAAGATACCTTTGAAACCTGGTGTTAAACCCTTCAGACAAAAGCTTAGACAAATCAACCCCATTTTACTGCTCGTAGTCGAAAAAGAAGTGAAAAAGATTTTAGATGCAAAAATAATTGTACCTCTCAGGTACTCTGACTGGGTGGCGAACCTAGTCCCGGTTAGGAAGAAGAGTGGGGAGATCATACTGTGTTTAGACTTTATAAATATAAAGACAATTATCCTCTACCCAAAATGGATCACGTTTTGGAAAAAGTAGTTGGGGAAAATAGGATGTCGATGATCGATGGGTTTTCCAGTTATAATCAAATTGCTGTCAACGAGCATGATAAAGAAAAAATAATTTTCACCACCCCTTGGGGCACATTTATGTATGAAAAAATGCCTTTTGGTTTGATGAATGCAGGTGCTACTTTCCAGTGCGCTATGGATATCGCTTTCGTCGATGAAAGAGATAAATTTGTGGTTATCTACCTTGATGATCTAACTGTCTTTTCTAAATCTGATGAAGACCATCTGGTACATCTGAAGCAAACGTTCGAGAAATGCCAAAAATTTTGTTTTTCCTTAAACCCCAAGAAGTCTCACTTTGCGATCCAAGAAGATATGCTAAAGAAGAACATCGAAGTGAAATGGATGGTGGAAGCTAAAGCGTCGTTTGCACGCATCAAGAAAGTTATCAACAAAGCGCCCGTACTGGCAAGCCTTGATTATCTAAAAAATTTCCTGATTTTCTCGTTTGCCTCCGAACACATAGTGGCGAAAGTACTCCTCCAGAAGAATGAAGAAGGTTTCGAGCAACCAATATATTTTTTTAGTAAAAGTCTTAGAGACGTTGAATTGAGGTATGATATAATGGAAAAAACAAGCGTATGCTATGGTGAAGGCGTTGAAGGATTTTAGAACCTACGTGCTACACTCCAAGGTAATTGCATACGTGCCCACCAGTTCTGTAAAAGATATATTGGTTCAGTCCGACAACGATGGGAAGAGGGGTTAGTGGCTTGCTAAAATTCAAGAAGTCGATCTAGAGGTGAAATCGACGAAACTAGTAAAAAGACAGGGTTTGGCTAAGCTATTAGTTGAATCAAATTTCAGGGCACTCATAATGAATAACCTGCAGGGATATGAAAGATGTGGGGAAATAAACGAGCTCGATGACCAAATAGATACAACCAGAATCAAAGAGAAGTTTTCCTTATCGAACTGGTATAAAGAGATAATGTCCTACCTACTGACCCTGAAATGCCCTAGCAATCTGTCTCCAGCTAAAGCCAGGACACTGAAGGTGCATGCTGTGAAGTATTGTATATCCGAAAGCCAATTGTACTGGAAGGACCCATTAGGCTTCCTACTGGTTTTTTTAGTAGAATCATAAACAGAGGGGGTCATAAATGAATTTCACGAAGGAGTATGCAGAGGGCATCACGCCTGGAGGGAAACAACTTATAAAATCCCGAGGGCAGGATATTATTGGCCTAAAATATTCTTAGATGTCAATGCCAAATTTAGAGCCTGTAACCCTTGCCAGTTGTTCGTGGGAAAACAAAAACTTCCAGTGCTACCTATGGTTCCTTTCAAAACCAAAGCCCTGTTTCAACAATGGGGGTTAGATTTTATAGGAGAAATCAACCCGCATTCCAATGCTCAACACAAATGGATCCTCACTGCTATATATTACTTCACCAAATGGGTGGAGGCTATTCTGACTATAAAAGTGACCAATTCAATGGTAATAGATTTCCTAGAAGAGAACATACTGTCCAGATTCGTCTGTCCCCAGAAGATAATCACAGACAATGCCCAGGCATTCAAGTCTATGGCAATGGTCAGTTTCTGCCAAAAATACAACATCATATTGGGCCACTCCACCGCATATTACCCTCAAGGAAATGGGTTATCTGAATCGTCAAATAAAAGTTTAATTACCATAATTAAGAAAGTGCTGAGCGAAAACAAAAAATCTTGGCATGTGCATCTCAAGTACGCTTTGTGGGAAAATCAGATAGGTACGAAAAAATATATTGGTACTTTGCCTTTACAAATGGTATACATGACTGACATGGTATTCCCTATCAATCTAGCACTTCCTGTAATGAAGCTCTAACAAGATGAGAAAGAAGAACCAAACCATGTCACAAGGAGAATAAATCAGCTGATTGAAGTTCAACAACATAGGGATGAAGTGGACGAAAGGCTACAGAAATACCAAGACAACATGAAAGTGTTGTTCGATCATAAGGCCAAAAATAGAGAGTTTCTCCATGGCGATTTGGTTTTGAAATGGGATGCTAGGAGGGAAGAATTGACAAAACATGGTAAAATCCTCAACACCCCTGTCAACAGGTGTTATTTAAAGCACTATATGCAATAAATGAGTTCCAAATCTCCATTGTATATACCAGTTTGTGTTTTCTGTTTTTTATAGCTTTTCAGTAAGTTCACTTTCATCGCAAATAAAACAGGTTAGTGATTTCCTAGAAGTAGAGATATGAAATTTTTCAACAGATCGAATCCCACAAATCTTGAAGACCTGATACTCTTCATGTTGTTTCTTACAATATTCCGGCTTACAACCCAAACAACAAAAGGAGAAAACAGACGGTCATGTATCAGGAAATTGACTCACCCGAAGTAGGTGACAATTTTTTTTTTTTTTTTTTAAGAAGAGAATGAAATGGTAAGGCAAAGGTATGAATTTCCGAAGTATCTGGGTTTCAAACGAATATCACTTAAACGTAGAAATGGTCTCACGAGTATGATATATTCACCTGACATGTCATTAAAAGAACAACTTTTTACTATGGATTCTAAAAAGGCTCACCTGGATAAGATAAAAAATAATTAAAATAAATAGAGAAAGTAAAGCGTATCCAAAAAAGTTCCAAGAGTCCGGATTGCGTGTTAACATCTAGGTTTTTTGAAATCCAAATCCTTCTCTCTTTTCCTTTTTCCATCCTTGGTCTTCTCTCCTTAAGCTCCGACACCCTCCCATTCCCTCCACAGAGGAAGAAGAAGTTACGCTTTAGCTCTGGAATCTGGCAAACGAATATTAGAAAATAAGCTAGCCTTCACGACTCCTCGGTCTTCTACTGAAAAAAGTTATGTGTAGGTTGATCCTAACTCTCTTAGGTCTTTTAACATGTTTCAAATGATTAAGTCTTGCTCAAAGGAAGACCCCTGGAAATAAATTCTCCCATAATTTCGTGCAGGCTAGGATGTTTTGAAGGTCAAGAGAAAGTTGGTCCAGAGTAGTCAAAGCAAGTTGACAGGCCTCTGTCGCAAATATTACATAGATATCACCCCTGGTATACTTTATACCAATTGATTGCCCCCACTTCATATGCCAAAAGTAAAATATAAGACATATGGTGAAAGGAAATTCATAATTGATTTACCCCATCTAGTCTGAAGAGATGATGAAAGGAAATTCATAAAATGATTTCCCTCATCTCAACATTTAAAGGAAAAATTACAGTTTGGAGTGGTGAAAGGAAATTCAATAAAGGGAACTAGATAACTTCACCGGGGTACTGAACAGGATCGCTGGCAGTGAAGCAATATCTAAGATATGTGTAAGGCTGTCATACATAAATTATACTACACTCTGGTAATTAGATTTTTCGAAACTAGATCCGCAGCCCAAGTTCATGTAGGTCTCCCTGATTAAAAACATGGAATTTACTTCGTTTTGATGCAAGCTAAAACCCACAGGACCAGTTGAATTTCCTAAGATTGTTTGGACTGTCTTAAGCAGAACCGAATTCAGTCTTGAGAAAGGGAAAGTTACCGAATGGACTGCAGTTGAGTTTAGAAAGTGTGTCAAGTTTTGAAAGTTTTCCAGAAATAAAGTTGAAACCTCAAAGTTCCCTTTATATCCTCTTTCCAAACAAGTTTCACAGAAGCAAATTGATGACTCTGTTTACCCAATATAGGCACTTGGTCTGCTGTCCTTCTTGTTCCGCAAGGAGACGAGATCCCTAGTTGGAGCCTATGTTGAAGTCTCCCTTCTCTAAATAGGTGAAACGTTATACTTAAGCCCAAAAATATGGGTTTTGGGACTTCGTTTATTTCATGATTCTACCCACTAAAGCCGCAGTATCCCGACACGCGAAATGGCGAAAACTTTTTAGTTCTAATCACCATTACTAAATGACTAAGTAGGGATTATCATCTTTTATTGCCCCTTACTCTCGCTCTCAGGAGTTACACGTTGAACGCTTCTCAAACCTCCGACATGCAAAGTCGCGAAGTCGTTTTAAAGTTACCTAGGTTAATATCAAGAGTAAATCACTTTAAACCTTAGTTAATCATTATCGTGATTTCGCGACTCGACGATTACTTCCCCAAAAATAAACACCTTTGTAACTTCGACCCACGAAGTCGCGATATTCATTAATTAAGCATGGATTAATTAAAGGCTTAAGTCAAATCACAGACAATCAAGTAAATCGCACCATCGCGATTTTGGGTTTTTGAGGTTCAAAGGCTAGGAGAGAAATCATCCGATACAACGAACCCCGAAAAAGGGATTAGGCACTAAAGAAAACTTAATTAAAGGAACTAAACCAGATCAATTAACGCTTTAAACAACCTTTAACACACATAGTTTAGGGATGAAGTTTTGAATATTTTTGCGTTTATCCATCTCACGAATCGTCAAGCATTTATGATATTGATTTGAATTCCAGTGAGGTGATGGATAATAAGATCTTGTTTTACTTCTAAATCTTTCTATTAAATGATTTGACCATTCTTTCAAGAAGGAATCACACTGGATTTAAATGATCAAGACAAAGGGGTTTCTTTCATTAATTCAGTTTTCATCTCTATTGTGCGCAGAGCCATTTCACTAGGGTAACTTCTGTTTGCGTTTTCAATCCTTCCGACAGGGGATCTAGTTGCAAGGTTCTCTATCATGGCTCCACGAAAAGTGCCCAAGGCAGCTGCTGAGAGTTCAGGTCAAGGTTCAAATTTTGTTTCTGATACCTCACCCCGAAGTATTAATTCTGTCAAAACATGGACGTACGTTTCCAACATTCCGCAATCCGAGTTGATAGACTGTTCAGATGATTCCAGCGGTAATGAGAAGGATGAATTGTCCACCAAATACAAAATCGTCGCTCAAGCAGAGATGTAAAAAATAGCGGCAAGGCCACGACTTCTTCCCTATTATGATATGATCAGATGGGCGTTGGACCATGTGGACATCCTAACTAGGATGATTATCAACGAACAGAGGGTGGAAATTGGGACTTTTAGACCAGAGAATTTATAGGCAATGTATAATTTGTCACCCACACCAAACCTTACTCACAATTCCAAATTCCTAGAGGGTTTCAAGAAGAAGGAATGTGAGCACTATGGAAATTTTTTATCCAATCTGATCAAAGATTGGGTTTCACACCCCACGAAATTCAGGGCTGATACTAATGGAATTTATCCAATCTCCTCCTTAGAGCCGCAATTCAAGTATATAGTGATGATGGCCTATAGGCTGTATGGAAAGGAGGACACTACTCAATTTTTCCTCCCATGGGTACCGCTTATTCATATAGTTTCCGAGGGTTTCTCTTTCGACTGGGCTAAATTGTTGTCTGACAGTCTGACCAGTCGAATTACCAAATACCGAGCGAAGAGGGCGAGTAGGAAAGTGTCTTCGTTCTTTATGTCTGCTTACATCATGGACGCTATTTTCTTCATGAAACCTTTCCCACTAATGAGTTGGAGCTAGGCTCTGTCTAATACAGATCCTATTCATGTCCACCACTCGAAACTTTGGGAGGATAAAGCCAAAGAATTCGTCTACAAGATATTCAACTAGGTAATGGTATCAGTGCATGTCTCCATCTTCGGCCATCTGCCTCCCAGGATTTCAGATAACATCAAGGCCAACCTGAGTAGCATGGAAGATTGGTATATAGAAGCAAAATTTTCATACATCAGGGTCTTTGGCACCTCTATTCCCCCATATGCTCTGCCGCTATTCTTTCCAGATAAGATATTGTGCCGCGAGATCACTAGACAAACTGTTCTCGGTGGGATAAGAAAAGAGCTCAAAGGGGTATCGAAAAAGGTATGTCCGCCCTTTCCCATTCACATCGGTGCATATTATTTATTAGATTTTGGCCATGCCAGAGCCGAGGCTATGGACTTAGAAGAAATGAAATTGGTGGACATTGAGTTTAAGAAGCACGACCCTAATAAGGTTGTGAGTAATCACCTGGCGAGTTGTGGCCTGAAGAAATACGAACACAAGGATTCGCCTAGTGATGAAATATTTTGGGGTGTGAGGTCCTACTCTAAAGTCCTAAGTCGGATTCAAGCCCTTCCACCCGAAGATATGGCCGATTTCTTTAAATTCCAGGAGCACCGACATAGTTGTCTCCCTTAGGTTTTACAGGGAAAAACCCCAAAGCTTCCGGTTACACAAAAAATGGAAGACAAAGGCTCAAAGGACTCGAGTCCTGACAAGGAGGAGAACCAAGAGAAAACAGGGGAGGCCGAGACCTCAGAACGAGGAGCCTAAATCCCCGATCAACAGGAAGGAAACCCAGAAAAGTGTACGCCGGGCAAGTAGGTCCAAAGTCAAGCAGAGATACCCTCGCAAGGGGTGGGTGACTCACTATCGCTCATATCAAGCAAGCCAGACACAGATGCTATCCCGAAACAATCATTCAAGGAGATCGACAGTCCCATTGCTTCTATCACACCCTTCAAGTTCACAAAGGGGAACCCCGATGCGGGATGGATTTTCAATGAAGAACTAACGCCCATTTCTGTAGAAGAGTTACCTCCTAATGAATTTTTCTTCGATAAGAAAAGGAAGGCCATGGTGAAGCAAGAATCGTATCAAAAAGTGGGCACAGTGGCTGAAAACTTTAAAATCCCGACAGAAGGAAAGGCCGTAGAAGAGGAATAATTCACCGACGAGATAGCAGGAACACTGGGGGCTTATGCTACAGTCAATCAGTATTCATTTAGAACTTTGAAAGCACAGTTGAAACAAAAGAACCTCTTGATCGGTAAGTTGGAAGCTAAAGTGGCTATAGCGGAAGCAAATGCCAGGGATGAGGTGAGCAAAAGCCTCGAGCAAGCCAGAATAACTGATCTGCAGGAGATTGAGAGACTTAGATCCAACCTTGAGATTATGCGCTAGTTGGCGCAAATAAGCCAAACGCACATAAGCCGACAGGAGCAGCAAATAATACAGTTACAATCAAAATTGGATGTTGCCGAAAACCAGGTCTTAGACATAAACATATTCCAATCCCAAGCCACCAAAATCCGACAGAAGGTATTAGCAGCTCAACGGGACTTGCTTGCTAAAGTGGGAACCATTCATAATCACTTTCAGACGATAGATCAAGTGCTAGAAGATATCTCTTTGAGAGAAAGAGAAGTTGGGTCGGCTCAGGTTTCTTTCTAGGAGGCTATTATAGCCACAACGAAAGTAGAGATGGTCAGTAGCTCCAAATTATCCATCACATAACAAACCAGAGGGAATATCATACTGAAGGTGTGGGAGAAGAATATATCAGAGAGTAGGGGGAGAGCTAAATAGGTGAGGAATTCTTGTGAAGAAACATTCGCCTTGATAAATAAAAGTTTGTTAGACCTTGATAAGGAAGGCAGTGCTGGGATGCTAGTCAAAATCAATATAGCTAAACACCTACTAGATATCAAGGAAAATGTGGAAGAGGAGTAAGTTGAAATATCCTAGATAAGTCAGGTTGATATGGTCCAAGTGGACAAATGGCTAGTAAAGCCAAGTTTACAATTATGGTATATCGTCACGGAAGACCGACAAGTGGGAAAAATATTGCCACAATTGGCAAAGAATTGTTACACCTTTGAGGCAAACAACCAAGCAGAGCCTTCCAGGTTGATAGCCCAGTTGATTGAAAGGTGCTTCAATTGCATTGAGCAGGTGAAAAGGTAGGCTTCTGGTGTTAAATGATGGAAGATGTCCACTGTGTTCTGTTTTTGGAGCCAAAGAAGCAGAGAAAGGAAGGTGCTCTGCCCTTATGAAGGAAGACACAAGACAAGGAAATGAAACGCTTCAATTTTTCATTTGTAACTGACAAGTTTCTAGAACGATTGGAATTCGAAATGTTTAGAAGTTTGTTTAAATATACATTTTGAAAAGGGAACCAGGGATTTTTCTTTTGGGGCCAAATGTAATAGATGATTTCTTGTGCCAAAATTAATGGAAAGCAATCCAAAGACTCCAAATTCCGTGAAGAGTGAGTTATGTGTTATTCTCTGTTATCTCATGTCCATTTTCATTTCTCATATATATCTTTGATGAACACTTAGCTGCAATTTAGTACAATTTTCTACTGTGGTGATCAACTGTCTAGTCTTCTAATCATTTGCAGTTTTTCCTCTGTATCGGCTATCAGCAGGTACAAGACCCGTGAATTACTTAGATATCTATATTTTATTCTTTGTCAAAGTGTTTTCTCATCTATTTTCTTTTTCTGTCACAGGGTGAGATTCTCCCTCATTGGAGCCTTGCATTGTTGATAGCTTAATGTTTTCTTACGTTCCATGCATGATTTTTCAAATTTAACTCAGTTACGGGAAAAGGCCTTTGGCTTTGTTATACTATTAATTCGGATCTGGGAAATCTTTATTGTATAATCTAAAATTGAAATAGCATTTTAAAACGTCAACCCCCTTTAAAGATCTGTTTCTCCATGACTGTACCCGTTGTAAGACAACCCAACATTGAACCCAACCTATCGAATCAAACCAACATCGCTTTGAATCTCTTCGATACTACACTTAAGACTACCATCACCTTGGAAAAGCTAGAACGTTCATGGGCAGCCATTGAACGGGATATAAACATCCAAGAACATTTGGAAGCTAGACAAAGACAACTCATAAATCAGCCATAACTTCTTTCCCTGAAGTTTGTTTTTTTCTTTTTTATCATTCACTCACTTTGGGATGCCTAGAATCTATACCTTATAGCCTTAAGTACAGACTCTGGGACAACACTTCCCATGGAATCATGCCTCTATCCTCTGCATCTGATAAATCTCTCCCCCTTTGTCATCAATGTAAAAGGTATATTTCCATCCGGGGTTGCTCCCCCTAACTGAATTGTCCTCTTTATGGTGCTTCCTCGTGTACATATAAGACATATAAGATAAGAATTCAAAAGAATTCATTTTGGAGTAGAAATAACTCCGAGTCTCTAGCGAATATACTCAAATGCTTCCCGCAGAAGTGGTTCCCTTATGGTTAAATCCCTCACGGGAAGACGCTTTGCGGATTGAGTTATCCTAGAAGTATGGTTAGAGAACCCATGCTTATTTGTGGAATAATGAGACGAACTCCAATGAATTTGTCAGTGAAACTATCCTATATGGATATTTCTTTTCATTCCATTTCCGGTGGTATGTGGAACATCACATAACTCCTCACGGTTAGAGAGTTATGGCCATGAGAAGTTGGAGAACCCAGGTTTGGGTAATGGACCCAAGTTTGTTTGATGGATAATAGTATGAGTTTTGATATATTTTCAGGAAATACTATTCTATATGGATAGTACATGTCATTCCATTTATGTCTGTATGTGGAACGTCACATAACTCCTCACGGTTTGAGAGTTATGGCCTTACGAAGTTGGAGGACCCTCATATGTCATCTAGAAGCCCCAAAAGGTCAAAGTAGTCAAAGTGGTTT
>JZKD02S2144792.1:208525-221886 GCA_000966675.3 Picea glauca
GGTTCCATCTTAATCAAGCTTTGATAGCTTTTATTGTATGCAAATTCTACAAGAGGTAAAAACTCTTCCCATTGGTTATGTTGATCCATTACATACATGTGCAACATGTCTTCTAATATATGATTTATTCTTTCAGTTTGTCCATTGGTTTCTGGATGGTACACTATACTAAAATTAAGTTTTGTTCCCAACGCCTCTTGGAATCTTTTCCAAAACCTTCTTGTAAACACTTATCCTCTATCAGAGATTATCTTCTTTGGAATTTCATGCAATCTCAACACCTTGTTGATAAATAATCTTGCAATTTTTGGTGCTTGATAAGTATTCTTTACTAGAATGAAATGGGCACTTTTAGTCAAAGTGTCTATTACTACAAGGATAGAATCATGTCTTCTCAATATCATAGGTAATCCTACTATAAAATCCATCAAAATCACTTCCCATTTTGATTCTGGTATCACATGTGGTTGCAATAATCCTACTAGGTGTCGATGCTCAACCTTGACTTGTTGACATTCAAGGCATTTATCAACATAATTAGTAATGTATTTCTTCATTCCATTCCGAAAGAACAACAATTTCATATCCACATTCATCTTATTTACCCTTGGATGAGTCATAAACACTATTCTATGAGCTTCTCTTAAAATTAAATTTTGAATCTCACCATTCGATGGCACATAAATCCTTCCACAAAATCATAATAAATCATCATCATCTCACTGTCATCTAAGGTGTATCCTTCATATTTTAGAATTATCATCACTTCATTTTATAATTCCAATTTAACTTCCTTGTACCATTCATCTTCTAATTGTAATTTCATTTTTTTCTCACAAATACTTCTCCAATAATAAAATCGAGAAAATGTGTGCCCATGACTCCAAGCGTTTTCCACTCTATTCATTCTTCCCTTAATGTATGATATATTAAAACCATACTCACTTAATAATCCTTTGTCTAGCATTGATATTACTTTGTGTAAACATGTATTGAAGTCCATGATGATTTTTCTTCAACTAAAATTGTCTTCCAACTAGATAATGTCTCGAAATTCTTAATGCATGCACTATCGCCACAAGTTCTAAATCATGTGTTACATAATTCTCTTAATGCAATCAAAGTTTTATTGATGCATAGTAAATCACCTACCTTCTTGCATTAGTACTCCATTTAATCCTTCTTTTGAAGTGTTTGTACATACTAGGAAATCTTGATCCATATCCAACACCTTTAATATAGGAGCTATTGTCAATAATTCTTTAAGTTTTTGAAATTCTTACTCGCATTGTTCTGTCCACACAAATTTCTTATTCTTATTTTGTAATTTGGTAATAGGATTCACAATATTTGAAAAACCCTTCCACAAACCTTCTGTAATATCCATCCAATCCCATAAAAATACATACTTCATGTACATTAGTAGACACTGGCCATTTTGTAATAGCCTCTATCTTTGTTGGATCCACCACAATTCCTTCTCTTGAAATTAAATGTCCTGAATAATGAATCTTCGATTCATAAAATGAACACTTAGAGAGTTTATCATATAACTTATGCTCTCTAAGACATTACAACACTTGCCTTAAATCTTCTTCATACTCCTCCGATGTTCTAGAATATATCATAATATCATCCAAAAACACTTGTACAAACTTGTCGAGATATTGTTGAAACACTATATTCATTAAACTCATAAATAGACTAGATGCATTAGTTAGTTCGAAGGGTACTACTACAAATTCATAATGACCAAAATGCATCTTAGGAATATCCTTTTCTCTTATTCATAATTGATAATATCCACACCTTACATCTATTTTACAAAAAGCCTTAGCTCCTTTGATTTGGTAGAATAGATAATTGATTCTAGGAAACATATATTGATTTGTTATTGTGGCTTTGTTAAATTGTTGATAATCAATACAACTTCTCCATGATCCATCCTTTTTATTTACAAATATAATTGGTTCTCCCTAAGGTGATATACTCAGATGAATAAATCTCAAATCTAAGAGTTCTTGGAGTTGCATATGCAACTCTCACAACTATGGAATTGTCATGTGATAAGGAGCCTTTGTGATAGGTTCTGTTCATGTTTTGAGTTCAATCGTGAACTCCGACTCTCTCTTAGGTGGTAAACTAGGTAATTATTCTAGAAACACATTCCATAATTTAGATAACATAGGATATTGTTCTATATTTAATATGTCTTGTTTCTTGTTCATAACAATTACAACGTACAAGTTACATCATTTTCTCACACTTTTCTTCAATTGCAACACTAAAATGAATCTTAGTGATACTCCTATATTCATCTTAGTGAATCTTAGTGATAGGTTCTTGCGAGTTGTCTATAAAGTAATTTTTCTTATGTTTACAATATAATACGACTTCATGACTCTCTAACCAATCCATACCTATTACTACATCATAAGATCCCAAGGTCATTGAATATAGTGATACTTGGGTTATAAATACATCAATGTCAATCTTGCAATCTTTAAATAAATGTGCTACTTCTTGCTTATCTATGGAATCCATTTCTACTTGGTTGAAATTCTATTGATTATTTACCATCGTTTTTTTATCTTAATAATGCATTAGGAGAAATGAAACTTTATGTCGCTCCTCGATCTATTAATAATGAAAAACTTATATTATTTATCTTACCTGATGTCTCAAGTATTGTAGGCTAATTCTCAACTTGTCAGATATTCGTTGTTGCATGGATCATGTGGGATTTACCCAGATCACCTATAGTAATCTAAGTCTATGTGGAAAATCCCTAAAACCCCCCTCTTAGGAGGTTGAAACCGTCTCCTAGAGTGAGAAAAAGTAGTCCCACCACTCTACTATGTTTGTCATGTCTATTGAGTTGATGGCCTATATGGAAGTCTATGGTTCTATATCAGGCATTTCTAAGTACTCATCACCTATCCCCTTGACACATCCTTGTATCTTTCTACTGGTATCGACGCAATAGCTAATTGAAAAATTGGTCCATGTACACTTGAACTTGAAGGTATCAATGATATCGACTAACCACCTCCCATAAGTTCCTCCTCAGTTTTATATCCCTTTAAACTATCTCATGCAAAGTGTAGGGAATTAGTATCCTAACCTTATATATGATGTTATATTTCAACCCATATACAAATTTGTTAACCTGCAACTTCTTTGTGTTGAGGTGTGGTGCATACTTCAACAACTCCATAAATGTGGCCTCATATTTTGGTACTGAACTATTGTTCTATCTTAATGAGCTAATTTTTTTTATCTATCTCTCAATGAACTCCTCTTAGAGTTGGTGTTCTCTGAAACACTTCTCAAATAGTTCCCATGAGATCTTAAATACATCCATCCCTAATTGTGGCAATAAGGTATTCTATGAAAACAAAGCACTTCTCTTTCACTGGAAGATACCTACATGCACTTTACTATTAGAGGTGTAATCTCTCAGTGTTAAACACATTGCCATGTTCTCCAACCAAGCTTCAACTGCCCCTCCATCAATGGAGCCCCAGAATTCTAAAAAATTTAATTTTTCCAGCTCCCTATACACATGAGTACTCAAAGAATTTTATGATCCCTTTGCATGCATTGAAACACCTACCTCTACCCTTTCCATCCTATTCATCAATGCATCTGAAATTATTTGGAAAGAATGCATCATGGTTATCGCTTCTCCAACATGAACATGTCCTTATTCTTGGACATGTTCCTCTTCTCTTGGTGCAAAACATGGAGGTTTAGGCTGAAATTAAGGACGTGCACCCAAACCTTTAGTTTTCCTACCTCTCCTTCCTCTCTTGTCCATGTCTACTGACAAATTTTTCAAAAACTTCCTAATTAAATTAGTGATCAATTGAAGAGTTTCACATTTAATTACCAATTCAGGGTCATATCCCACTTACGAACTATCGTGCACCATATAAGCAAGTGTAGTGTTGTGATTACTGATGGGTTGTAGTACTTTTAATGTCACAAATCAAGATTGTAAGATGCTCAATCAAGTCACCAATCTAAACTATTATTGAATTGCAGGAATATAGATGTCACCTTGCGGGAAAGTAAATCATTGCGGAAATTAAATCACACTTTGTGGAAAGTAAATCACACTTTGTGGAAAGTAAATCACACTTGCAGAAAGTTAATCACACTTTACGAAAGGTAAATCACACTTGCGGAAGGTAAATACCACTTGTGGAAAGTAAGTCACACTTGCGGAAAGTAAAGTTACTTTGATTTCTAATGGTGACTTGCTCAAGTATGATGATGATCTTGATTTGTTATGACAATTGTGTGTTTGTGCATTTAACTGAAAAATCAAATCCAAACTGCTGAAGAGTAAAGCTTATCAAAAATCTGAAAGAAAAGAAAAATAAAGTTGTTGGATTACTGAGAGGGGGGGTGAATCAATAATAGAGCAATTTAATCCTTTTTAACCATATAGTCCAAGTGTTATATCGATGTAGCATTATCATCCAATAACTGTAGAGTAAATAAGCAATGAACAAATGAAAAATCATACACATACAAAGTACACCAATGTTTTACGTGGAAACCCAAAGCGGAAAAAAAACCACATAATGCTTTTTCTTATATGTCTTGAAGAATTACATTCATTGGAAGCACCAACTTCCTTTGTTTTCCAGCTGCAACTCGAAGGAGGCTCCAACCCCCTTGTTTCTTAGTCTACAACTTGAGGGAAGCTCCAACTCCCCTATTCTCTGGCTACAACCCCCTATGTTCTCCGGCTACAACCAGAAGGTGGCTACAACCACTTGTCCTTGCCCCGTCCATCCACCCTGACGTAGAATTAGAATGATGGAACTAATGTCTCACTATCATTGTGAGATATACGACTGTACAACTATATCAATATGTACCACTGACCTGCATCCAACCTGTACAATTGCCCTGTAATCAATATGTACCAGAATTGAACATGTATCAACAAAAATACAATAGGTACGCGACCTGTAGTGCTGCAACACATGTATGTACATGTCTGTAACACCCCGGCTTTTGAACCCCCATTTTAAATAATGTATTGTTACAATGATGAGAGGCCAGAGTGCCCAAACAATTATTAAAAGGCCAGTGTGGCCAAGACATGTAATGTTTTTTTATCATTATTAATAATAAATACATGGTTGGTTGCTAGACGGACAAGGACTAGAGTTATAGGGGGCTATGATTCCACAAGAGAGGGGGCTTGAGGGGATAAGTTTTTATTCCTATTCTAATTACCCCTTTTGTCTAAGGGAGAGGATCGGTTATGTGAGCTTCTTGGGGAAGGCCAGGAGGTTCATGATTCCCCACGAAGTTAGTTAACCCACCTCTGGTCTGATGGGGGGGTTGGGACTGATGGCTTGTTCGTTGATTTCTTGTACGTTCATTCATTTCCCTCACGTACTTCCATGAACTCACTTACCCATCCATTGATCCATATTCACCCGCGTCTTGGCTTGTAAAGGGAAAGGAATTGCTGAAAATTAGACACAAGATAGTTGGCCTTAATGGTCGCTGGTGCAATCCAACCATGACCTGGGCCCTGCATGTCTGAGATGCGTTGGCTTATGCCCTGTTTTTCTCACAACTGTGAGTCCTGAGAGTTCCATCATTGAGATTCTGGACCAATTGTGCTAGAGGCCTGAAAATAAAGAAGAAGGATTGCTTGAGGGTCTGTGTGGCAGAGAAGGGTGGAGGTCCATTCTCTTGGGCGGTATAGGCTAGGTAGAAGATAGTTGGGTACTTGGATTGTTGTGGGTGTTGGGAAACTTGTGAGAGCTTGAGAGATGACTGGTTTGGGAACCCAAGTACACTCTGGAACCATCATTGTGGATTCATAGCCCTAGCTTGGGGGTGACACTGCTGTTGATATTTGGAGCAGTTGTGTCTACGGTTGGGTGGAACATCCTTGGTCTGCAGCTAGTTGGTGTCACCTTTCTATAAAGATAAGTGCTCTCCGTTGTGATATTATTATCTATGTATGAATGTATTCCCCTGTGTATTTTAATTATCGTTTAACTAAATCTTAGATTATGCATGCTTGCTGGATATTGATGTGCATGTTGTTAAATCTTGTATCTTATGCATTCTTATTAATTAAAGAAGGTATCGGTAAGAGTACGAATTCCAAGGGTGGGCTTGAAGGTAGCATGCCCCGGCCTTTGGGTGACTAGGGATGTTACAGTTTGGTATCAAAGCTTCTGGTTGAAACATCGGGCCGGTATGGGTCGAGTATTTTAGTCAGAGTCTCATGGTTACAGATTGAACTCTGACCGTGGAGTTGAAAATCTCAGGAGGAATGGCATTGTAGAATCTACACAGTAGATATAATGTCAGAGACCCGTTGTAAGGGGTTCGAAGGATTGTGACCGTCCCCTTCGAAGTCAGGAGCGATCGCCGCTGTAGGATCGAGAGAGATCCGAGATCGTTGGATTGGAGGACATGTGAAAAAGGGTCGTCCAATGAAAAGGAAGAAAGGGTTAAGGTCACCATCGTCAGATCCCATTGGAGAGTAAGATCAATGGATGAGAGGCATTTCGGGGAACCAAGTTGCACGAGAGATAATTTCCCAAGGTGGTCACGCAATACAAACCACGGTTTCACCAAGGGGTTATGTGTCAACATTAGGAGAATTGTGGGGAAAAAAGCGGGTTACTCCAAACCGCTGATGCGTGCCTCACAAATTGAAAGGCAATAAGTGATGCAACATGTTAGGGCTTGATCATCGAAACTCCGTATAGCCGAAGTAGTCTGGGGCCATCCATCGTCAAGGAGAGACAGGTGGCACGAGACTCACAAATCCCAAAGTTTGTTGACAAGGAGGAGGTGAAATAGCTGAAGTAGATCCTGACCGTCGATCACCAAGAGGTACATGTCAACAGATCAATGACTCCAAAGAAATTTGTTCGAGAGGTTTTCAATTGAGATTTGAAACTCCCAAAGCTTGGAGAGCCGGTGAGCCGAAGTAAATCTCGATTGTCCGATCATCCAAAATAGATCTCAGTTGCCAGATCATCCAGAGTAAATCTCAAGCGTCGGATCGTTCGAGGTGAAGTTGGGTCATCTGATCTAGAAGAGATGTGGTGTAAATCTGTGGATTTCGGGTGAAGGCCCGAAGTAAGCCTCAACCATCTGATTCAAGAGGACACGCGACAGAATCCTGTGTACTTCGAGGAGGTTTGAAGTTTGAGATTTTCGAAACCGGAAGACCTGAAAGGATCTCAGCCATTAATCTGTCGAGAGCCACACGTCACCAAATCCAGGGCTTCGGATAAAAGCCAGTGGGGCTAGATTAGTTTTGAAATTTGAGATTTTTGAATTCTGAAGGCTTGAAGTAAGCCTCAATCGTTAGATTAAGGAGGACACGTGGTGCAGATCCATGGAATCCGGGTGAAGACTCGAAGTGAATCTTAGTCGTCTGATCCAGGAGGACACACAACGGCAAATTGACCAGTTCGGGAATTCAGAGTTCGGGGGAATTGGAAGTGTGCTAGTATGGAAACTCCCAAAGTCCCGAAGCCTGAAGAGCTAAAGTGATGGGGCACAATGACGTCACCTAGAGGTGATGTGGATCCTGGAATTCCCGAAGTGACGTGGCTTGTGGGCGTCACCTAGGATGACGTGGACACATGGGATGTGTGGCACATGTCAGTAAGTTTTTAGTATTTGGAGAATTGAAAAGTCTGTAAGAACGTGACACATGTCACCCACCTGATTGGGCCACATGTTCGCTTCCATTATTTCTCCACGTAGTGACAAATCGTGTAGTCCAGAGACTGGGAACTCCAGAGGGGAAAGATGTGACAGGTTGCGTTGGGTCGAAAACTCCCGAAGGCCAGAGTAGATATTGATCGTTGATTCCAGAAGGCACACGTCGAAGGATCGTTGACTTCGGGTGAATGCGCTCTGGGAGAAAGTGAAAGAGGAAAGTTTGAATATTCCGAAGCCTGAAGAGCCGAAGCGATTCACAACCGCTGATCTGTGGGAGGACACTCGTCAATAGATCATGAACTCCGGGTAAAAGTGTTCCGAGAGGATGCAAGCGAGGAAAGTTTAGACTCCCGAAGTGCAGAGTCCTGAAGTGGATCTCGATCGTTGATTGTGAAAGAGGATGAGGACCGTTGATCCAGTTCTGGTTGAAATTTACGAAGTCTCGAAGCTCTGGACAAGCGCTTTGTTTTTCAGATGAGCGCAGGGTCATGGCCGTGGTCATATGCAAATTGCGCGCTGAGGGAAGGAGGGATAAGGGCTGAATTGGTTGTCTTCGAGACAAAAAAGTGCTAAGGAAGGATTTAACCACAATTTCTAGTCATGGTCACCTGGGAGGGTGGTTTGAAGGAAGCGCCTATGCAGGATGAGATTCTGTGTCGTTCAAGGATAAAAAAACACTGTTATTTTCAGAGAATGGGGATACGATCTCAATGAAAAAAAAAGAAAGAGACTTGTAGCATGGTTTGGCCATTTTTTTTATCATATGCATAATTCTAAAAAAATGGCCGCTTGCACATTTTTCAGAATTAAGGGGTCTAAACACATCAACTCAGGATGCGTATTGAGGAGATTGAAGAAGGAGAGGGAGCCTCCAGACATGATAAGGAGGCTGAAGGCTAGAATATCATAGTTAGTAATGCAGAGATAGAGTCCAATGGATACAAGGGAAAGGAAGAGCAGGAAATGTTAATAGAAATGGTAAGAAGCTTGAAGATGGAAGTGTAGAGATACAAAGCGGACAACGAGAGACTGATGAGACAAAAAATTCAGATAAATGCTCGAGTGTTGCAAATATTAAATCAGTTGCAAAGACAAATGAAGAAGGGATCAAACTCAAGACAAGAGGAAGAAGGCAGGTTCCATGAAAGAAGGGATGATCGTGGAAGAGCTGGTTATTCCAGAAGTGATAGTAGAGCTCATGGACACCACTCACCTCCTTACTCATAAATAAATTTTTATGCATCGAAAGATCCCGTAAGCAGTCCAGAGGTGTCTCTTGTCAGAAACCAAAGAAGGAAACAAGAAGTAGATAGTTTGAAAGGAGAGTTGAGGAATCTCAAGACACCTTCCTTTGAGGGTGAAAGAGAAAGGGAAGATGATGCCGAAACATGATTGCTTGGGCTTAGAATATATTTTGAGTTGCATAAATATTCGTCCAACCTGGAAGCCAGGATTTCCACCTACCATTTACACAAGAAAGTTGCAATGTGGTGGGTCCAACTAAAGCAAGTGGAACATGTTAATGAAAGTAGGATCACTTGGAAGTAGTTCAAGAAGTACTTCTAGAAGGAGTACCTCTCAGAGCATTTCTATGACAAGAAAATGTAGGAGTTCTTTGAACTTAAGATGGGAAGCATGAATATGGAGGAGTACGAGAAGAAGTTCTTGGGATTGTTAAAGTATGTTAGGTTCATTGGTGATGAGAAAGTGAAAATACAGATATTTCTAAGTGGACTGACAACCTTTTATAAGGAAAATATCAAGTATGATGAACCCAAGACCTTGACTGAGGCCATCATGAAGGCTAAATACCTGTATGAGAAAGGCTAGGGAAGATAATCCCTGCAGAAATATTGGAAGGACAAGAAAAATGCAAAGTCCGATCCGAGGAGGAAAGGATTCAAACCTCCCTTCAATAGGAATGAGCCTAATAGAAATCATCAAGATTAGTATGCTAAGGGAGATTTCAAGAAAGAAGATTCCTTGGGAAAAAGGGGAAGACCACCAATCCAATGCTGGGGATGCAAGGAAGATTACTTGTACAAGGATTTCCCACACAGAAAGAACAAAGTGAAGACTGTGCACAAAATCCAAGAGGCTACAACAGTCGAATATATGGGAAGAATCTATGTAGCTTTAGATGATCGAAAAGCAGAGTACCCGTCCAATATGATCGAGGTGGAAGGTAAGATCATAAATCAACCTGTTTCTATTTTGATTTATTTAGCAGCAAGTAATTGCTACATTGATCCTAAGATAGTGGATAGATTATATTTGGAGAAAAGTAAACTTGGAAAATCAAGTTTGGTTCAGTTTGCCACTGGAACCAAAAGAAGAATCCATGATATGGTCAGAAGTTGTTCCATAAGTCTTAATGGAATGAATACTAGTATTGATCTAAATATCATACCATTGGGGTCTTATGATATTCTGATTGGAATGGATTGGTTGGACAAGCATCATGCTTTCCTAGATTGTCATAACAAGAAATTTACATGTCTTGATGGAAATGGAAAACAAAGCATTGTGAAAGGAGTTCCAAGACCCATCTCTATAAGGGAGATTTCAGACTTACAACTAAAAATATGTTTTAGGAAAGGATGTCAATTGTATGCATCTCATGTGGAAGAGCCAGATAATACAAAGGGGCCAAGCCTCGAAGATTTCTCGGTACTACAAAAATTTGAAGATGTATTCCAAGAAATACCCGAATTGCCACCAAGAAGGGAGAGAGATTTCTCAATTGATTTAGTACCAGGAGCCACCTTAGTGTCAAAAACACCTTACAGAATGAGCACACCAGAGTTAAAATAATTACAAATGCAGTTGGAGGAATTGTTGAAGAAAGGGTACATACGTCCAAGTGTTTCACCTTGGGGAGAACCATTATTTTTTGTCAAAAAGAAGGATGGAACCTTGAGGCTGTGTATTGACTTCCAACAACTGAACAAGTACACTATAAACAATAAGTATTCTATACCCCGAATTGATGACCTCTTTGATCAGCTAAGAGGAGCAAATATATTTTCAAAAATTGACACGAGGGCAGGATACCATCAGGTAAGAATCAAGGAAGAAGACATTCATAAGACAACCTTTAGGAACAAGTATGGGCATTATGAATTTGTAGTGGTTCCATTTGGACTAACCAATGCACCATTTGTATTCATGTTCTTAATGAATGACATATTCATGAATTATTTGGATAAGTTTGTCATAGTATTCCTAGATGACATACTTATCTATTCTAAGTCTGAAGAGGAGCATGAACATCACTTAAGACTGGTATTACAAGTACTGAGATAACATCAGTTGTATGCCAAGTTGAGTAAGTTTTCTTTCTATGAAAAGAAGATCCATTACTTGGGACACATTATATCAGAGCATGGCATAACAATAGATTCAGAGAAGATCAAAGCCATTAGAGGATGGCCAACACCTAGAAATGTGTGAGACGTCAGATCTTTTATGGGATTAGCTGGCTACTACAGAAGGTTCATAGTAGGGTTCTCTAAGATTTCTCATCCCATCACTTCTTTGAAAAAGAAGGGAATTAAATTTGAATGGAAACTCAAGTGTGAAAAGAATTTTAATCTGTTGAAGGAATTACTTACTAGTGCACCTGTGTTAAAGATTGTTGACCCAAATGATAGTTTTGTGGTATGTACAAACACATGTAAGGAAGGAATTAGGGGATTCCTCACGCAATATGGACATGTCATTGGATATGAGCCTAGAAATCTTAAGGAACATGAGAGGAACTATGCCACCCACGACTTGGAACTTGCTGCCATTGTTCACTCTTTGAGGATGTGGAGGCATTATATCATGGGGAAGAAATTCGAATTAAGGCAAACCACATTGGCCTAAAGTATCTTTTTGAACAACTAGCCTTGAATGCCAGACAAACAAGATGGTTGGAATTTCTAAGTGAATATGACTTCAATATCAAGCGTATCAAGGGAAAGGAGAATAAAGTTGCCGATGCACTTAGTAGAAGAGTGCATATCATGCATGCTACTGCTATTAGTATGCATCAATCAGACTTGAAGAGCAGAATTTTATATGGCCTTGTTACATAGCAACATTACCTACAGGTAAAGGAAAACTTACAACAAGGAGATGTAAAACAAAAAATAAATGAGTATGAGATAAAGGAAGACATACTACTCATGCACAAAAATAGAATCTATGTTCCTAGTTCTAGAGAACTAAGGAATTTGGTACTGAAGGAAATGCATGATGTTCCTTATGCTAGACATCCCGGTTACCAGAAAAAAATTACACGAGTAAGAAGCCAGTTCTTTTGGCCGGGAATGAAGAAGGATGTTGTTGATTACATTTCTCGATGTATGGTATGTCAGAAGGTGAAGGCTGAGCATAGGCACCCAGTGGGTTTGCTGCAGCCATTGCCAATCCCAAAGAAGAAATGGGAAGTGATCACCATGGATTTCATCACAGGATTACCCATAATGAATAAGTAACATGATTCAATCATGGTGGTGGTTGACAAATTAACAAAGGATTCTCATTTTGTGCCTGTGAAGACAACGCATACATCGGATAATATTGCAGAATTTTTCATGAAGGAAATTGCTAGGTTGCATGGGATACGTAGGACAATCGTCTCGAACATAGATACAAATTTTACCTCCAATTTCTGGAGGGGATTGTTTAAAGGTTTTGACACAAATCTAAACTTTATCACAACATTTCATCCCCAGACAGATGGGAAAATAGAGAGGGTCAATCGAATAATTGAAGACATGCTGAGAATGTATCTGATGGATAAGTCATCTAAGTGGGAATATTACTTACACCTGGTTCAGTTTGCATATAATAATGGGTATCAAGCTTCATTGAGAATGAACCCATTTGAAGCCTTGTACGGTATGAAATGAGATACTCCAGTAAATTGGGACAACCCAACAGATAGAGTGGTACTTGGGCCAGAGTTTCTCAAAGACATGGAAGACCAGGTGGTCAAGATCAATCAGAATTTAAAGGCAGCTCATGATAGATAGAAAGTTTATGCAGACAAGAACATGACAACTAGAGAATTTAAAGTAGGGGAGCATGTACTTTTGAAAGTGAAGCCTAAGAAAATCTCTGTGAAGTTAGGTAGTTGTACAAAGTTGGCAACCATATTTTGTGGTCCATTTGAAATATTGGACAGAATAGGGCAAGTTGCATGCATACTTGCATTGCCTACTTCCATAAATGTGCATAATGTATTTCATGTATCTTTACTAAAGAAATATGTACATGATCCTAACCATGTTATTGATTGGCGTCTGATTCAGGTAGAGACAGAGGGAGATTTTCAGATTTAGCCAGTGCGAGTATTGGACAGAAAGGTAAAAATGCTCCAGAATCAAGTTATAGAGATAGTAAAAGTTCAGTGGACCTGCTACGGTCCCGAAGATGCTACCTGGGAGCATGAAGATGCCATGCGGGCAGAGTACCTGTAGATATTTGGATAAATTTGAGATTTTGATATCTATTTTGTATATGCACCGAGGACAGTGCCAAAATAAGGGGGAGGGGATGTAACACCCCAGGTTTTGAACCCCCATTTTAAATAATGTATTGTTACAATGTTGAGAGGCCAGAGTGCCCAAACAATTATTAAA